>JAJKFI010000020.1:7442409-7457719 GCA_029204185.1 Lerista edwardsae
AAAGTGGAAGAAAGGCTTCTTATCTTGTACCTCCTTCCTAAAAACAAGAAATAACTCAAATTGTAATAAAAGGATATTGATTTCTTTCCAACTCTTGGTCTGATCATAGGTCCTGCTCTTGAAAGAGCTATGTCTCCAGGTTTGAAAAACTCTGTTAAACTTTGGACTCTGTTAACAAAGTCAGCAGCTCTGATCTTTGTATGTTTTGTTTTTCCTTTCATGTAACAGCAGTGCTGATGGGCTAGGGATTTTTTCTCCTTCAGAGGCCTGTCCATGAGGTCAACTGGTTGTCTCGGGCAGCAGGCTGGCTTGGAGTGCCCACATTTTTTTCTCTTCCCTTTTCCTCCTGCTCCCCAGTTTTGAGAAGGGAAAAGTGAATGCTTTGCAATAGAAGAGGAAGAGGAGAGGAGAAGAGAATGGTGGGCTAGAGCATCACATATGCTAGTCAGAGCTCACCACCCTACTCTCTCCCACCCCTCCTTTTCCACTCCAACCCCCCATTCCTTTTCAAATCCAGGGAGAGGGAGAAGGGACAGGAGTGGGAGGATGTGGAGTAATCCCAACAGATTCACTGCCTGATGCTCTGTAGCCCACCACGTTCCTCCTGCCTCATTCTCTTCTTCCATTTGAATTCAGGAAGTGGGAGGAGCAGTGGTGGAGACCGGTGCACTGCTGGGTAAGGAGGTCTTTGGTCATCCTAATTTGGGTCCCTGTATGAATGGAGTGAACTGAAAATGGTTTGAGTGTTGGGAAAGTGAGAACAGAAATATTTTTTTTACCCAGCGGATAATTAAGCTGTGGAACTCCTTGCCACAGGAGGTGGTGATAGCATCTGGCCTGGATGCCTTTAAAAGGGGACTGGACAGATTTCTGGAGGAAAAGTCAATTGCAGGCTACAGGCCATGATGGTTAGTGCAACACATTAGCGCAACCTCCTTATTTTAGAGATAGGCTACCTCAGAGTACCAGATGCAGGCGAGTGGCAATGAGGTGTACATATCTAGTGCATCTTGTGTGTTCCCTGAGGCATCTGGTGGGCTGCTGTGAGATGCAGGAAGCTGGACTAGGTGGGCCTTTGGCCTGATCCAGTGGGGATCTTCTTATGTTCTTATGTCCTGCTGATTCCCTACAAAATGATGGGAAGAAGGAGACTAATAGTACAGTACAGCATGGGTAAGTGCAGGGATGTGCTGAATCCACTTTGTGTCCATTTCTAATTTGTTATCTTTAGCAGTTTTTCTCCAGGTGGGGGTTACTTCTGATCATGGGACCCCACCAGGAGGAAAAACCCAGCTTTTAACAAAATCATTTGCTAGATAGGAAGCTTCCATTTTCCACTCATGCTGCTCTGCTCTTTAAATCCCACATCTGCCACCTCTTTAAAGGGATGCAGTGGAAGACCCAATTCTTCCCATGCATCTGGTGGTTTCATCCTGGAGCCATAAAAATGCTGTAGTCATAGAAGGGTTTTACTAGAAGTAGATAACGTTTTACACCATGAGCAAGTGATTCTTTTATCAAATAGCAGTCAGCTGTTTGGAATAAAAAAGCTTCTTTCTAGTCTTCAGCTTTCAGCTGATTAATGCCTGGAGAACATCCTCCAAAATGACATCTTATTTTCTGATTTTAAATGTTGTTGCATTCACAGCTATTTAATTCAGATGTTCATTTCCTTCTCCTTTTTTCCTTTTGTTCTCCTCCTCCAGATACACAATGTCTTCCAGAAGTAATCAGCAGCCTCGCATCTCGACTAAGCCAGCATTCAGTAAAAAGCAAGCCATTGAATTGGTGGAAAAGAGATTTGGACTGAAAGTATCTGAGCTCAAACTACTTCCAAGCTATGATGATCAGAATTTCCATGTGTGTGTTTCTAGGTCCAAAGATGGAGATTGCACAGAGGATTATGTTGTCAAAATCATCAATTTTGAAGATAGCCAGAATCCCAAACTCATTGAGGTGCAGACCCGGATCATGTTGTTTTTGAATGAGGAGGGATTTCCTGTGCCTACCCCCTGTTTCACTAAAGGGGGTGAAATAATGTTTCTGGAATCAGTAGGTGAGGAAAGTCGGATGTCTGGGTAGCTTTGCTATTCTGCTGTTATATCTTACTTAGAATTATATCTTACTTAGAAGAAGCATAGGTTGAGAATGCAAGATTGGCCCATCCGTAAGGCCAACTGGGATTGTCGCATCAAGTGCGGACTGGCAAGGAGCCCCAACCTACTCTGCTTCTCCCTGGATTTGAAAAGTAAGAGGAAAGTGTGGAAGATAGAAGAATGATGGACTATGGAGCTGGAGATGCTAGGAATCCCTCTCCTCCACACCCTTCATAGAATCATAGAGTTGGAAGGGTCCTACAAAGTCATCTAGTCCAACCACCTGCCTGTAGCAGAAATCCTCCTAGAGCATCTCCAGCAGGTGCCTGTCAAGCCTCTGCTTGAAGGTCTCCAGTGAAAGAGAATCCACCACCTCCCGCTGCAATCTGTTCCACTGTTGAAACCCCCCTTATCATCAAGAGATTCTTCCTGATGGCCAACCGGAAGCAGGATATCAGCATATCAACCCTTGATATCTGGTTGATTGTCTTAGCAATTGTAACAGTTCCCTCTGTCTAAACTAGTGACTCTTTTCCTCTTAGATACCGACTCAGGTAGCAAAGAGTACATAGTGAGGCTGCTGACCTACCTGCCAGGCAGAACTGTGGCAACAGTTCCAATGAGTCCTCCCATTCTGTATGAGATTGGGCAATTGGCTGCCAGGCTGGATCAAACACTTGCGGAGGTGAGATATAGGGTGTGACTATGTAAGTTCATAGGAACCTTCCTTGCTATTAGTGTAATACTTTACCATACAAACTAGGGCTGTTACCCAATCAGAGGAGCCAGTCCAGATGTAAAAGTAGCCAAACTAGCCGCAAGATAACCATTATTGAACCACAATAGTCACATCATTTTGAGTGCCAGAACCTCTTTGGATTTATTTAAACTTTTGTAATCTGTCGTAATACTGTTACAGTAGTGGGTAATCCTAGCAAGTCCGAAATCTGATCAAAATAAACCCAGATGAACTAGTACAGTTGGATATGGCGATGTCTCCTCATGGGTAGCACAGATCATTGGCTACTGTGAAATCCTCATCTTCCTTTAAGACATTGTTCTTCAACCTGTGGGTCGGGACCCCTTAGGGAACAGCCTAAGCAGGACCGGCCTTAGGAGCTGCAGGGCAAGACAGCAAGAAGAGGCTATGCAGGATTATAGGGCTGTAGGGTTGTTGTGAAGGTGCAAGAAGTAGGAGGAAATGGGGCAAGCAGGAGAGGGCATTGAAGTGGGCAGATCAGGTTCCAGGAGTGGGAAGTGATTGGTGGTGGGTCCTTAGTCCCATAGTTCAGATTATTTATGTATGTATTGGGATCACGGCACGAAAAAGGTTGAAGACCACTTAACTGCTTTAAGAAAGCTTGAAAGCTTTCTCCTCTGAAAACAAATCAGTTTCCATTTAGAACGAAATATTATACAAACAAGTCCCTGAACAGGAATGCCTGAGCCTTGTAGCAGTGTGTGTGGTTCCAGGATGGGGGGGAGGGCAAAAGATACATGTAAAATGTTTAATATTCCATGTTTGGAGGTGTATTATATGATGCACTCTGTAAAATGCTACTGGATGTGTTTTCCCCCTTAAGAAATTCCATCACCCACTGACAAAATGTCTGCATCGAGGTGAATTCATCTGGAATCTGGCAAATGTTCCTCTTCTGGAGCGCTACATTTATGCACTGGGTCAGACCACATACCTGGAAGTGATAAAGCAGATTATTGAGCAGTTCAAAGCTAAAATAGTGCCAAAGTTAAGCACTTTTCGCCCATGTGAGTATGTGAAACAGCAAAGATGTTAGGGTTTTTTTTTCCTGTCTGGATTGTGTATATGTTTAAGGATGTTTCATAAATGAAGAGCCCTAACAGCTCTGTGATGTGGCAGTAGTCAATTGGGTCCCAAACTAGCAAAAGGAGGGACATTTTAGTAATTTCCAAGGGGCAAGGCAGAAATGAGGGCGGGCATTATACAGCAGCATTGTTCTGTTCCCAGAAGCCTTTAGGAACACGGCTTCATAATCACATAGCGTTCTTCTGTGGAGACATTTGGGAAAAGTGGAACTACCAGCTACCCACCGGGAACATTTCTGCTCTAAATCTGGTGGTGGCCATTAAAAATGAGATGGGGAGAGTGGCAGTGACCTGTGACCTCTCAGAATTTGAGCTGACAGTTCTCAATGAACTAAGTAAAAAATAAATTAAGGTCACACGAGATATGACAGCAGCTGTATGTCTAGTTCACACCCCAATCCTAACTAAGGTTTATGACAGTGGAACAAGATGGATGGTGTGGATCCAAGGAGACCCATTAGGGCAGCAGAGGTATGTCCCAGGGTAAGGGAACGAAAGTGGGGAGATCTCCACAATTGCCCCTGGTATAGGATGCAGCGTGCGTTAGCAAGGTTGCATTGCACACAAGGGGGATAACTTAGGCAGGGGGAGGTAGTTGGGCTGTCAATGAGTAATTATCCGGTTCTCTTGTTATGTGTGTCTTTACTTACCTGTATTGTCATGTGTGATCAATCTTTTTCGATATCCCTTGTCATTTGTTTGAAACATCAAACCTTCACTGTGTTTTATAATGGCCCTGGTGCCAGCCAGACTTTGCTGGCCTAACTGTACTGGCCTAACTCCAGGTTAGGATTGCACCCTGAGTGAAACGTGCCGAAACAGTGAACAAACGAACAAGGCTTACAGCACTTCTAAAAGAAAACAAGACTAGGAAGCAAGCATAAAGTTGGTGCCACTTCAATTCTCCTCAACATTTCATCTTTTGTTCGTTCTCTCTGTCTGTCTGTCTCTCTGTCTCTCTCTCTCTTCAGAGAAGGTGTACGGGCAATGTCCTATATTATGTATTGTTTGTTTTTGTTTGTCCTCCATTTAGGTATCAATCACGGGGACCTCAATGACCACAATATCTTACTAGATACCAGTCCTGCTTCCCCTCAAGAACCACAGTACAGAGTATCTGGTATCTTGGACTTCAGTGACATGAGCTATGGTTATTACGTTTTTGAAGTAGCAATAACCATCATGTATATGATGATTGAAAGCAAGGATCCCCTCCATGTGGGTGGGCACGTCCTTGCGGGTTTTGAAAGCATTATTCCATTGTCAGCAGAAGAGCGAAATGCTCTGTTTCTCCTGGTGTGTGGACGATTTGCTCAGTCTCTCGTGATGTCTGCGTACACCACTCTCCTGCATCCTGAGAATGAAGAGTACTTAATGATCACAGCCAAAACTGGGTGGAAACACTTAATGAAACTCTTTGAGATGGGTCAGGAGGCTGTTGAGAAGATCTGGTTTGAGACTGCAAAGACATATCCCTGAAATGACCCTCATAAATCTGATATTACATGCTTACAGGGCTGAAAACAAGACTCTGAGGGGGGAAAAACTAAAATGTCAAATTATGTGGCAAGAAATTCAAATATTGAAACTTTGAATAAATGTTGCTGGTTTTGTAAGTATTTTGGAAGTACTGCATTGTCACTTAAGTATTTCACTGGGGGTGCAATCCTAACTTGCTCAGGGGCAGGCAGGGCGGCACTTCATCGCAAGTTAGGACTGCGTTGGAGCTTACCAGAGGACATGGAGTATTTCCCCTTGCCCCGGGGTAAGTCCCAGCCAGGCTGATGGGGCTCCTTGGATCTGTGCCTACTGTTTAGCAGGCGCAAATCTGAGCACCCTGTGACGGTGGCCCGAGGACGGCGGTTAAGATCTGGCCTAATGGCCAGATCCCAGTTCCATCCCCCTCCCTGGGCCACCCTTCTGCAAGACTGCAGGATCCTCTGCCCTGTTCCACCCTCCTTCCACCCGTCCCACCTTCCCCCCTACCCAGAAAAGCCCCTGCACTGGCAGAACCTGGCCAGTGTGGGGGCAGCACACTTGCGCCGATGCTGTTGCCTGCGTTGATACGGCACATTTCTGACAAGTGTCTTCTGTCAGCCCAAAGGGGGAGTTGGCTGGCGCTGCCTGGTATTGTTACACGCTCACTCAGCCTGAACAGTGAGGCATTCCAGTGACTATGTTGGTTGCCTCTTTTGACCATTTGATCACTTTTTTCTCTTTCTTGTGCGTTTATATAAATATGTGCACACATACACAGATCTGCCAGATGAGGATAACACTACATAGGCTATATAGTCTGTGAACACTTATTGAGGTGAGTGAACTTGCTAGTTATTAAACTGCCACAAGATTTGGATGAGTTTGCTGAGACAGACTCAGCCTTACTTGCAATTGGCCTTACCCCTCATTTAATGTTTGGAGATCACAACACGGGCTGAATGTGAACCCTCCTCTAAAGTGCAGAAAATGACACTGGACTACATTGCAAGACTACTGAAAGTGGGTCTCCTCCAGCCTCAGCCCTAGCCCTCCACTGCAACCTGGAGGTAGTAAGAATAGTGGGCTACATGGCTGAGTTGGATCTCTCAGCACTCCCCTGCCCTGCCCCAATTTTAAAAAATGAGGCTAATAATGATGGACTATGTTTGCATTTGCAATGCCGTTTTTTAATTCTTAAAAACCAACACGTATCACATTCCCCGCCCCCGAGAACCTGAGTCTGTAGGACAATAAACTCCTGTCTTTCTCATTTTTCACTCTGTCATGTTGAGGAGGAAGAAGATGCTACTCTAAAGTTCTGGATTGACCCCTTACGAGCCTTTGTCACTTTTACCTCTTGTAACAAGAAAATAACATGATTGTCAAAAGTAACCAGGAAGTCCGATCCGACGGAGGAGGAACCAAGAATCTTGATAGCTGATAGGAGGAACGGGCATTCTAGGATTCGATCCCGTCTATGGTGTTCATCATAGAGTAGGCTCCCGTCGCTCATTATTGGGTGGTAGTGCGCACGCGCGGCAGCCATTTTCGAAGCAGGGGGGACTGAGAGCAGGAGCGTGAGTAAGCCTAATGTGGGGGGAAAGGGGCTGCTCTGGTGCTGCCTGTTTGGGGTCCTTCGGGGCTGCAGTGGGGATACTGGCCCAGCCCGATCCGGTGGTTTTTCTAGACTTGTGCTGCGTTGAGTCGTGCCGGGCGTTAGGATGACTCGGCATCGCCGAAGCTGTAGGAAGCCGGGGCCCGGCAGGGGCGCTCTGAGCCCCAGTTCGTGGAGGGGCTGGAGAGGGTGCCCTGCTGGCCCTCAGTCTGAAGCCTGATCTGGGGGAGTGTGCGCGCGCTCGCGCCCCTTCCGCCCTCCGCCTCCTGACAGAGCTCTTGGGATTTTAGAACAGGCAGGCAGACACTCAACGGGTGCAGCTGCTCTGTGTATGTAGCGATGAGGAAAGCTGATTCTTTCATGTGGTGGTCAAAGGAATGGAAACTTTGCCAGGGAGAAGGGAGGGAAAAGTATTGACCCCATCTTTCAATCCACAACACTAGGCAAGTTAGAGGGTTATGATTATCTTCTTTCTAGGATAGTTGGGTGTGTGTGGGGGGGGGGGAGAGACTGAGATTTCATATGTTCTGAAGTATTTACACGTTTGTTTAAAAATAAAAAAGTGTGTTGCCTAGACTTGCCAGGTTTTCAAAATGACAATAAGGGACACACAGGTATTGGGATACTGCTTTCTATCAAACTGCTCCATGGTTACCAGAAATAATACAAAATTAAGCAGTTAGCCGTGGTGAGGCAGCAGCAAGCAGCAACAGCAGCAGAATTTTAGAATGGGATTTTTTAAGTCCCGTTCAACATTGATACAGGACACAATTTTTAAATCTTAAATACAGGAAGTCCCTTGTAATAAGGGACACCTGGCAAGTCTAGTGGCCCCAAACAGGTCCTCATCTTGGTGATTTTTGTTACAGCGAACTGGTACCTTTTTCTGAAATTTGGAACCACATCCACCCAAAAACAAACAAACAACCACCACCACCGGCCCCTTTAAGTTTGGTAGAAAATGGGAAAGTTACTTGTCCAGTATGGGTCACCATTTGCCTTCTTCTGTTTCAGATTTACAGCAACAATCCTGTGCTTGTTTACCCAGAAGTAAGCCCTACTGAATTAAGTGGAGTTTACTTGAAGTAAAGATGTATAGGGTGGGGCTGCAAGTATTCCTTACTGAAGCCCCCTTCTACACCATATGCAGATAACTGCAACCTTGTGTGTAATTAATTGGGAGTAGCTACGCACACAGCGTCTTATATAGTCTCATTTTATAATGCCATTCAGAATTTACTGATGAGTGTGCATTTACATGTCGGACAAACAGAGCTTTTACTACCTGCTAATTATATTATTAGCATGAACAAAAAGTAAGGCTGACTGATACTGTGACTTGGGCAGCAATCCTGTCCATACTTTCCTAAGAAAAGACTACATTGAACACAATGGGACTTACTGCAGAATAGATATGCACAAGATTAGGGCTGTGAGTATATATCTCCAGTCCAGTGGTTCCCAAACTCTTTAGAATTGGGAGTCACCTGTTAAAAAAAAGTTTCATTTTACCAGCTGCTCAAGCCTTTGTGGCTATAATGGTGATTGGGCAGCAGTGCTTCCCCCCAAGTAGCAGGTTGTTTAACCCTTGGTTCTAATGGCCTAATCTGCCTTGTCAGTTTCATGGACCACCAAAAATTGGGCTGTGGGCCATGAACCCACAGAGTGGGAACACTGCTGTAGTTTTATTTTCACAGCTGTTGTGGCAGAGGAATGCTTACTCAGGATTGTTACAGGAACAAATCATCTTTTGATACATGGCTTTATTTTAACAGTAGTTAGTTTGTAGGTTCCTGAGTTTATGCTTCATATTAAAAGCGAAACTGTTCTATATTAAAAGTCAAAGCCTTAAAAGTCTTAAAGTGAAAGCAAAAGCATTCATTTTTTGCTCACATGTGAAGCAGTGGGAGAAGGCAAACTAACAGCTCGCTTAGGCTTTGTTATGCACTGCTAAATGATGGTTTATTGCAGAGGACAAATTAAGGCTTGGGGGCCAGATGTGACTCATGAGTGCCTCCAGTCTGTCCCTCCAATTGCTCTGATTCAAAAATGAGTGCTTAAGGAAGGATATTGAATGTTATACACACATACACACTTTGCTTTTTTGAATGTACAATATCCCTATCCCATTGTGGCCCCTAAGGTTTGCCTATCTCTGGTTTATTATTATGTCTGAGGTAGAACAAAGAGAACAACAACTCCTGAACACTCAGAACCAATGGCAGTGGTAACACTTGTTTATATTATGGGAGGGCAGATAGGAACCCAGTAGAGGGTTTCCCCCCTTGACCCTCAGTAATCCAATATTGATGCTGATACTATCATTGGTATGTGTGACTAGGTTTCCTGGCTTTCTGACTATCCCTGCATCTTTGTCAATAGTGGCAACCTGTCTCACAAAAAACTGGCAAGGAAAAGTAGTGGGGAGAAACCTCAGCTGTTAAATTTCTATGAGGGAAGTTGACATTTACAGGCAGAGGAGCATAAATAGTTTTTTTAATGGCAATTCTGTATGTGATCATAGTAAGAGATAATAATCTGTTTGGTTGCTTGTTTTTCAGCATAGTGCATCTTTGAAGCAACATGGTAAGTATATCTGTTCTACTTTCATAAGCATTAAGCCATGTAAGGTGCCTATTTTGTACAATTGAATATTTGTTGGATTGGAGCTGTCTGAAAAAAACAAGACTAATAGGAAAAAAACTCCCATTGATATAAACTCCTATGGATATATACTCCTAAGAGTATATCCATAGAGTCATCAACATGTACTCCTCTCCAGCGCAATCTGGCATACAGACATGGTACCCAGGGATAGGGCTGATTCAATTTTCCACAGCTCCCATTGAGTGTTCTCAGACAAATTAGATGGACTGTAACTGGGCTCCCATTGACAGGGTCAAACCTTGCATGGGATGGATTTAGCTACCCACCCTATGGATGTTGGGTATTGTTTAAAAGCAACATTCTTTTTTCTTTGCAGTCTCGAAGATATGATTCCAGAACTACCATCTTTTCTCCAGAAGGTAATTGCTTGGCCATAAGAGAAATAGAAAGCTATTGAATATAGAAAGTATATTTTCTATAGAAAATAGAAAGCTATTGAAATTCAGAAATTACTATCATGATATGATTTCAGTGGGTTAACTCTTGTTGGAACAGCATACATAAAACCATATTACTTACATAGCACTCAAAGTGCTTCACACATACAATTGCAGTAATCCTTATAACATCCCTAGTAGGTAGGCCAGATAGCATTATCTTGTTACAGATGCAGGCAGATAGAATAGTGGCTTGCCAAAGGCTGCCTAGTAAGTCAGGTCATCTGAGAAGAGACTTGTAAATATGTCTTCGTACTTCTTGCCTCTGCTACCAGGAGCCAGAAGCTGCAAGAAACAGCATCAGCCTGGGTGAGGAAGCCCTAACTGCTGTGATCCAGAGATTCAGCAGCAAAACAGATGTTTTATGCTTGTATGGCTTAGTCAGTTATTGATGCTGCTAACAATGTTTTTCTCCAGGTCGCCTATATCAAGTTGAATATGCTATGGAAGCCATTGGGCATGCAGGCACCTGTTTAGGAATCTTGGCAAATGATGGAGTATTGTTGGCAGCAGAAAGGCGCAATATCCACAAGCTTCTGGATGAAGTCTTTTTTTCAGAGAAAATATACAAGCTCAATGAGTAAGTTAGGGGTCCTGTTATCAGTTGCTTTTATGTATTCCATGCTTTTGGGTACGTAGTTAAATTTGTAAACATCTTGTCTTCGGTGCCTTGCCTGTCTTTGTGGGGATTTTGAAAGCTTTGTTCTCATTGGTGACTTAATTTTGTATAGTTAAGCTTCCTTTTGCAACTTTCATTTTATTCCTATAGCTGTTCTTTAATTGAGAGAGCATTTTGCACTATTTTCTGTGACCTGCTAAATCTACATCGAACTGTGTGACATTGTTTCATTATAAGAATGTCTGAATTAATTTTAGTGCCCCTGGAAGCATACGCACTATATTCCAGCAGTGTCTTTATATACTTTGTCAATGGATGTGCTGTTAAGGAATGATTACAGTTTACATTGGACACAGTCAGCTGCTAACAGAAGTGGAGTATACAATAGTAATTTGGAAGTGTTACCTCTGCTCTACAAAAATGGGATCTAAAGCTTATTTGCTAACATAGTGAATGTATCTGTTTCAGGGATATGGCTTGTAGTGTGGCTGGCATTACTTCAGATGCCAATGTGCTAACAAATGAGCTAAGGCTGATTGCACAAAGGTAGGAGCACAGAAGCACTTACAACTTTTCTTAATGTTAATGACTGAAATGTATGACAAGCCAACCTAGGACTCAGAAATGAAAACCCAGCAATACAACAAAATGGTTGGAATGGCTCGTTTTTGTGAATATTTGTTGAATAGCATTAAGCATGTGTGTCATTTGTATGGATATGTTGCTGGTGGTAGTATATAATAGTATATGTATATGCTATCTAGGGGAATGGCATTTTACAATGAATGTGAGGATGGGTCCCAGTCTTGAGACAGTCTATAAAGATGTAAATATGTCTGTAAATCTAGGCATACTGTAAATAGATAGTAAATAATAGACCATAAATATGTCTATTAAGATGTAAATCCAGTTGTTAAATGTACTGCCAAGTAGTGAATAAATATTTTTAAAGGAGTTAATTGCGTCTGCTGAACTAATTGAAATCCATCTTGCAGTCTAGTCCGAAGAATGTCTAATTTGCAGTAAATTCTTCTGAGTTCAGTTGGACTTGCTTCTTTGTACTTTTGCTTAGGACTGTATCCCTTGTCTACAGAAATTAAACAAAGCTGTTTGTTTTGACTTACCTAAAATGTGTTATGCTGAAGACAGTATAAAATGAGAAGCAGTAGAGGAAGAAAGAGAAAATTCAGCCTCAAGAAGCATTAACTGTCCCATTTGTTTCAGTAGGAGAGTTAAATTGAAATCTTGCCAATTAAATCAATTTTGGCTTCTTGCCTTAAATCTCAGTTAGAACTGTCTGATTTGGAGAGTGACTGAGCAGTAGTTAAAACAAAGAGAGTTAGCATACTAAGTTAACAGTTTTACAAAAAATAGAACAACGTTTTTCAAGGATAGTCAGAATTTATATGATCATGCCTCAATGTAAGAAACTGAGGAGGACGTTCTGTCCTTGTAGTCCTATAGTTCTTTGCTGATGTAAGTGTCCTGTATCGATCTTGTTTGCATTTGACAAAAATTGACAATTCAAATGGGTTGATTCAATCAGTAGTGTTCAACCTCTGACCCACCTTTAACCCCAGCCTGCTACATGGAGCCCATTCTTCATTTTTTAAAAATGAATTGTACCCGTTTTGTTTCTCTCCTTTCTTCATGACCTCCCTTTCTCATCTTTCTGCTTTATTCCATTATTCCCTTTCTTTAATATAAAAAAGGGTTTTAAAGTAAAGAAAAAGAAAATGGCAGTCCTCAGGACAATCCATCTTTTCCTGGGACACATCTCACTTTGGATTAAATCAAATGTTTTCTTGACTTTTTGGATGAATGAATTGATTAGCTTAGTCAAGTGCTGGGCTTGACATTTATTGACATTTATTTCATTTTTATCCTACCATTCCTCCTAAGGAGTTCATAAAGTAAAATATGAAGTCCATAATTATTTCTGCCACGTGTAATTTTTGTCCAAATTAATATAGAGAATTTTTTTCTAGAATATTACATCCAATTCATCTTAAATCCTAAAAGTTATGCTAACTTTGATCATATTGTCTAGGTACCTGTTGCAGTACCAAGAACCAATTCCTTGTGAGCAGTTGGTAACGGCCCTGTGTGATATCAAGCAAGCGTACACTCAGTTTGGAGGTAACATTTTTATGTTAATTATCTAAGAAAACTTTAAACAGTTTATAGCAGTGTTCTTCAACCTGTGCATCGGGACCCCCCATAGGGGTTGCGAAGCCTCATTTTGGGGATCGCGGCAGTCTGTCAGAGTTGGTGCAAGAGTGGGCTTGGATCCTATTCAGTCATGGTACTGCCTTAACAAAACTGAGTTTTTGATATAATCCTGTAGAGCCTCTTCTTGTTGTAATGCCGTGCAGCCCTACTTAAGCTGCTACCTCATAGGGTTGTTGTGAAGATGCAAGAGGTGTGGGGAAATGGAGCAGGCAGGGGGTGGGCACTGATGCGGGCAGGTCAGGTCGCAGGAATGGGGCAGGATTGGTGGTGGGTCCCTAGTCCAATACTTATTATTTATTTATTGGGGTTGCATAAGACCACTGGTTTATGGCAATTGTCCACAAAGTTCTTGTTGGGATATTGAAGTAAGGCCCTGGGAATTTATAGGCCTGAATGGAAAGGCCTATCACAAGGCCTAGCAAACCAGTAGAAAAGTGCTAAGTCATTCTGACTCAGTTTCAGCCTGGTAACAAGATCATGTGATCTCTGGTAGAATGTTGGAAACTATTTAACCAAGCCCAGGAACACTGGTTGGTTGGTTAGTTCAGTTCTGCTTTCTGTTTCTCTCTCTGTGTGTGCTGCTGCTGCTGCTGGACTTGCAGAAGTTGTTTGCAGAACTTGCTGGAGCTGCTATTTGAAAAGCTTTACTGTATCTGTACTGTTATTAGTTTGCTGTTCTTTGCTGCAAGAAGCCTACTTCTGGAAATATTTTGGAACTTCTGGAAGTTCTTGCTACACTAATTGTCTGAGTGATTCCTTACTGAAGCTCTGCAACCTTGGGACCTTCCTAAGCCTCACAGCTATAGGTTGTTTTGCGCATTCATCAGTTCTGTCCTATCCAACCTATGAGGCAGATCACTGGGAGGTATTCCAAATAGGAGCTTTTGGGGTGGGGAGTTGAACTATAATGCAGTACATGGCACAATATTTCTGTATTTTATCTAACATTTACTTTATAGTAACATTCTTCTTGTATGCATCTCTCAAAGTGGGCAGGGCTTTGTCCTGAAAGTGGCAGGTCTGTAAGCCAACCAATTTTATCTGATGAAGTTGGTCAACCAATAGAACAGATTGTCCTTTGGTGCTTATTGTTCAGGCTGTTGGACTTGGTTGCAACGCTTGAAATAGGCTGCCTGCCATTCCTAATTTCTGAAGTGTGTTTCATGTATTTGTGTTCAGTACAGATGTTTTAGATAATAAAGTGGCAAAATTAATCCTTGAATATCCTACATAAGTAGCCCTATTTTTTTTTAAAGGTAGATACATTGCAACTAATCACCCTTGAGCATTGACTCAAGTGACGTGATATAAAAGCCCCCCAAAAGGTAACCAGTAGCATTTTGTTATTCCCCCACATCTTGGAAAGAAGTAATGAGTGTTTCATTTTGGAGCTTATCTTAAGTAGCTGAAGGACAGAGCAGTCAATTAAATCCTAGTTCATAGAAAAGGATTTTGCATTCTTCTTGGCTTTTTTCCTCTCTCCCTCTTTTAAAGCAGGGCTTCTGGCAAATTGTGCTACTTAAATTTAAATCGCCCATAACCTTGTGTGTTAACAGGGAAACGTCCTTTTGGTGTTTCATTGCTGTATATTGGCTGGGATAAGCATTATGGGTTCCAGCTGTATCAGAGTGACCCTAGCGGAAACTATGGGGGATGGAAAGCCACGTGCATCGGAAACAATAGTGCTGTAAGTGATTTGTCATGTCTTGTATAAAGCTTCTTTTTCTCTATTTATGAAAAGACATTCTTGTTAGAAAGTATCAACCTAGGTGGTTTCAGGGGCTAGATAGTTTGACTCAGTTGGGCCACTGCTTCAACAGTTACACTGGCTGCCCATTCGTTTCTGGTCTCAATTTAAGATGATAGTATTGACCTTTAAGGCCCTTCATGACTTAGATCCAAGCTACTTAAAGACCCGCCTTCTCCCATACATTCCAGTCCATCCTCTGAGGTCATCTGAAGGAGCTCTCCAAGTGCCGCCTGTATCCCAAATGGAGATGACAGCTTGAGGGTGAACCTTCTCTGTAGTGGCACCATAAATAAAAAAATTCCCTTCCAGATGAATTAAGAACTACCCAATCCTCATAGCTTTTCAAAGAGGACTTAAAACATACCTATTTTCTCTGGCACTTGGATTATGGTTGGATGTTTGCCCTCTGTGCCTCTGGAATAGTGCTATAGCTAGACTGCTTCCCTGGATAATTGTTCCACCACCACCCCAACCATGGCCTGATGAGATGTGTTGGGTTTTGCCCTGTTTTTGAATGCGCGCTCTCTCTCTCTCTCTCTCTCTCTCTCTCTCTCTCTCTCTCTCTCTCTC
>JAJKFI010000020.1:7457729-7507293 GCA_029204185.1 Lerista edwardsae
CTCTCTCTCTCTCTCTCTCTCTCTCTCTCTCTCTCTCTCTCTCTCTCGTGTGTGTGTGTGTGTGTGTTATTCTCTTGATGCTTTTGTCTTTGATGTTTTTTACTATTTGTTACAGTGTACTTTTATTATGTAGCTCTGTAAGCCACCTTGGGCATTTGCTTCGGCATGGGAAAGGTGGGGTGTAAATTCTTTAGACAAATAAACAGTAACCTCAGTATACTGAGCTTCAGCTTTGCTACTTTCAACAGACAACTACCACCCTAGCAAAACTGTAGTGACATCTTTTATATTCTTTTAACAGGCAGCTGTGTCAATGTTAAAGCAAGATTACAAAGAGGGAGAAATGACCTTGAAATCTGCACTTGCTTTAGCTGTCAAAGTCCTGAACAAAACCATGGATGTTAGTAAACTCTCAGCAGAGAAAGGTGAGCAGTGCCATTCCTCTATGCTTAAAGACTGAGCATGCAATTGGATTTGGCAAGATGTGTGGCAGTTAATAATATTACAGCCCCTCCCCGGTTCGGATTGGCAGCGTTCTTTTCATCTTCCCTCTGTCCTGATTTTAGTACTCTGTGTTAAATGAAAATGCGCCTTATAATTTTACTTTTTTACTTCTCTTTAATAAATAGATATTCTGTAAAATCTTAGGTAATTGTTGCTGGTAGGTCATTTGTCAGGATCTGGCATCTGGTAAAATCAAACAAAATTAATTCAAATAATTGCATATACCCGTTTTCCCCTCAACTTATCCATTATAAGTCATAGCAAATTCCATTATTTTTGCTTAAAACTTGCCTTCGACTTATCTATGAGGTTGACTTATACCCGAGTATATACGGTAATTCTAGTTCGGTGTGTGTTTAAAGTTGATAATGTGTATTGAATTGATGATAATGTAAAGTCATCCCCTTCATCCTTTGTTGTAAAAAAAAAGTATAATTATATGTTTGGGGGCAGCATAGCCAAAACCTTTTGGCTGTCTCTAGTTCTGAACTAGCCCTGAAGATGCACATTAATATTTTAATTATTCATGTTTCAGTTGAAATTGCAACACTGACAAGAGAGAATGGGAAGACAGTAATCAGAGTGTTGAAGCAAAAAGAAGTAGAAGTGTTGATAAAGAAACACGAAGAGGAAGAAGCCAAAGCAGAACGTGAAAAGAAAGAAAAAGAGCAAAAAGAAAAAGATAAATAAATGGAGCATCTTGAAAAATGGAGGAGCAAATCAATAAACAAATACAGTCCTTCACTACTTGCACATTAGTAGATGCCAGAGCCCCGACTCCTTGTCTCCTGGGTGCCGCTGGCACTTTAAGACCAGCGGTGGCCAGGAGAGGAGACGCCGCGTGCCTCCCAGTTCTCAGAGCCGGGGGGCGCGCTGCAGCTTGTTTGCTGGCTTCTGCTGGCTGCCGCTGGCACTTTTAAGGCCAGCGGCAACTAGCAGAAGCCGGCAAGCCGCGGTGCACCTCCTGGTTCTCAGAGCTGGGGGGCGCGCTGCAGCTTGTTTGCCGGCTTCTGCTGGCTGCTGCTGGCACTTTAAGGCCAGCGGTAGCCTGCAGAAGCCAGCAAGCCGCGGCACGCTTCCCGGTTCGCAGAGCCAGGGGGTGTGCCGCAGCTTGTTTGCCAGCTTCTGCTGGCTGCCGCTGGCACTGTAAGGCCAGCGGCGGCCAGGAGACACCAGCGCCTCCACGGTTCTGCCGCGGCTCAGGCGTCCTCTTGGGCATTGCGAGGGGTGGCTAAGGGCCATGGGCGCCCCCCAGGCAAATGGTGCCCATGGCTCTTGCCACCCCTTGCCATACCCTAGATCCGTCCTGGTAGATGGAAGCAGGGAGGAATATTGTTTATTGAATTGGTTCCTTTATACCACCCAAATAACTCTTGCTCGTTCAGTTCTAATGTCTTGGTTCTTCTCATGTTTCTTTTCTTACATAATAAAATTTTCAAAAACAATCCTGTTCAAGATCTTATTGCATCAGTGGCATCTAATATGCTAATACTGAAGGCAGCTAATTTGTTTGACAAAGACCAGCCCATCTATGAGGCTGACCACAATCCTGTGCATGTCTATTCAGAAGTAAGTCCCATTGTCAATGAGACTTACTCCCAGGAAAGTGTGGATAGGATTGTAGCCTGACTGAGGCAGTTGCCTCAAGTGTTGGACGAGATCTCTGCCCCATCATTCCTTCTGTTTTTCTCATTTAAAAACGAAGATGGGAACGAACCAGAATAATAATAATGGTTTATTTGAGCAGGGGTAAGAGCCACATTGAATATATTACACGTTTTCGTGGGCTGGAAAACTGTTTTATGTATGAATGAATGAAATTTAAATGAATAAGTTTTACCTTGGGTTTTTTTTTGGGGGGGGGCGGTAATCAGCATGATATGATTCAGAACAAAAGAAATGTGATAATTGCAAAGAAACAATATTCTGTATTAAGCTGAGAAATAATGAATAAAAATGTCGAACATTAGCAAATGTTCTGACAGGAAAAAAAACACCAAGTTGCCATGGGCTGCATACAATGTTGTGGTGGGCTGGATGTGTCCACCAGGCTTTAGTTTGGAGACCCCTGGATTTAGAGTATCATACCTTAATACTCTAGCCCAATGTTTCTCAAAGTGTGATTCTAGGGCTCCCTGAGATCCCTTCAGGGGCTCCACAAGGACACGCTACCATCTGCTTGCCATTATGCACATATGCTGGTGCTTTGTGGTTCCTCAGGAACCACATGCCTGCCCTGGCAGAGATTCCCAAGACTTTATTTAAGCGTGTAAAGGACTCTGGGCAGAAGTGTTTTTGAGAACCCCTCTACTGCACATTTTCTCTTCCAGACTAAAATTATCTTTCCTAGAACAAAGGAGTAGCCATCTTGGTTTTTCTTCTTTTTAAATTTGCTATACACATTAAAGTTAAAATTAATCGCCAGATAGCAACTGCCATAGTCATTCAAACAATCTCATTAAAAGCCCAAAGAAATAATTAATATGTCAATTTTCTACAAAGCCCTCAGTCTTTTGATGTTCTTTTGAATTGAGCAAGGTCAGGGAATATATGATATTAATATCTGGGTAAGAAGTTAGCAAATATGTATAAGTTGTTATCCAGTGGTACATCGATATGAGTCTGCAGTGCTTGAAATAGGTTTGTAAGAGGGTAAAACGGCATTGTATAATGGACAGCCCAAACCTAACCTGTGCTGGCACAATGAGGCTGCTCAGCCTACCCTGCATCCAGTGCAAATTAGGAGTCATTTGGATGTTTCCTTGGAGTAAGGGGATATACTCTCCTTACCCTGGATAAAGCCCCAACCACCCCTATGAGGCTTCTTGGATCCAATCAGGCGGGTGATTAGGATATGGGGGGACCTGCTCTGTCGATCCTGCCTCTTCCGAGCCCAATCCACCCACATTCCCTCCTCCTCGCCCCTGTGCAACCTTAACTGTGCCAGCCAGCACCGCTGCTGGATGCAGTGTTGGCTGGCTGGCACTGGCAGCTCACGAGTAGCCACAAACGTGAGATATAGCACATTTGCAACACTGAGCCGGTAAAGGTTGAGCTGTGCCGGCTCAACCAGCAGTTAGGATTGCACTGTGGCTTGCTCAATGATCTTGAACAAGGGCATTCTGCATAAAAATTGGCCAAAGAATTGCATTTATAGTTTGTATTTGAACCCAAACTATAGCTCTGTGCGTAGTCTAGAAGCACCTATGTACTACAGCAGTGGTCTTCAATTTATTTGATCTTCCTAAAATCCCAGCCTGCAAGGATTTTAAAGATCCACGTTTAAGAGCCAAGTAGGAGAGAGAGGCAGGCAAGAAAGAACCACATTTCCACTTTCTTTCCTACTGGGAGGTAGCTAATCAGTGTGTATTCTTACTGTGATGTTCTGCCCCTTGATTGATTAGACCAGTGAAACCAATAATAATGGTGTCTTGTTAATTCCTGGATGACTCAGGAAGTCACTGACCCCACAAATAAAGATTAATTTTTGAGCACATCTAAAGGACAGCAACAGAGCACACACTGCAGCCCTGTAGGAAATAAGAATGCTACTCATTAATCTGATATTTTGAATTCCCTGTAGTGACCACAAATTGCAAAAATGAATGATCAAAACATGCTTGCACGATATTCCTTGCAAACTGCCTATTGTGCAATTCAGGATTTCAGCCTATATGAAGCCAAATATCCTAATGTGAAGAAAACCTTCAGTAAATGTCAAATATATAAAGTGCCAGATTTACTGCACAGCATCCAATCAATATCACAAGCCACTGTAGATATAAAACCACTGTGTAGGCAGCTTTCTCTGAATGGTTCACCTGCCTGTGTTATATTCACTTTCTCACTATCAAAGTTGGTTTTACTTATAGAGTGAATGAAGTTTTTGAATTATGAAGAACAACCTGTTTGGAGATTGGCCAGTTTTGTGTATTAAAATAGCTCTTTGTAATTTAAAAAAAATAATTCCAATGCAGAATACACAAGACCATATAATAAAATATTTCTAACAAGAACAAATCTTCACTAACAGCACAATCCGATTCATGTCTACTCAGAAAAACTGTTCAGTCATGACTTAATCCCAGGTAAGTATATATAGGATTGCAGCATGTGATTCTTCAGGAGGTTGAAACACTAAGGTTTTCCATATGTTTGTAAACAGGGATAACAGCCACTTGAATCATTACTGGGAGTTTATTACATTTTGGCCAGAATCAATGGCTGATTATTGTCTAGAGACATTTCCACCCACATCCCGCCTGCAGGGTTGATAATGCCATTTTTGCTTGAGGTCTGCATATTCATGTCACTGTCATAACCATCCTCACAAATTGGTTCATCTGTGTCAGTCCTGTCAACATAGCCTAGCAGAGGATCTCTAAGATTAATACAGGAATTGTTATTTTTATTAGCATCATCTGCCCTACCTGATGATGCTAGAGATTGAACTTGCGACCTTCTGCATGCAACGTAGAAGCCCTTCCATGGAAATATGGTCCCTTCCTGAATGTGAGAGAGAGAATTTTTTGAATTGTGCTTCAAAAATCTGAAAACTCTTTACCCAGTGATCAGGGCTTTGCAATCAATGAGGGTGACTGGGTTCAGCTGAAATTTTATATACACTTCCCTGGGAGTAACACTGAATTTAATGGGCCTTACTTCTGAGTAGGCATGCATAGGCTTATGCTGTTAGTCTCACCTGGCAGTAAACTGGCAGGGGATACCCACTTCCATCCACCATTCCTCCTCCCCTTGCTCCCTGAATTCAAGAAGGAAGAGGGGTAAGGAACAGAAGAGGAAGAATGGCAAGGTGGCCTAGACTGACTATGGAACAGCGAATGCTAAAGCTCCCCCCTTTGCATGGGTGTGTGGCTAATTCCTAATACGGAAACCATGAATACTGATGGTACTGTATGGACAAATAAGTTTGCTTGTACGGTAAGTTTGCTAGTATGGACAAATGTAACAACTGTATTTCTTACTTGTATGTAAGTCCCATTGAATTTAGTGCATGTTCAAGCTTGCAGCCTAAACATTTCTTCACATTCCCTGACAGATGTTTTTTAAAATTATATTGCTGGTTTAAAAGCTGAGGAAATTTATACGCACAACACTCTCAAATTACGTTACAAATTATCTTGAGCATTTCTTGTGCTATCAGCGCACATATCTGAATGCAATTACAGATACACTAAAGAGAATCATTTTGAAACCAAATGTGCATTCTAGTCAATGTAGTTATAATGTAATTATAACCAATTTAAAGGGGGGGGGGGAACACCTCATTAAACCAAACACAGATTTGGTTTAATGGACTATACAGTCCATTTGTGTACTGTGGACTACACAGATTTAAGTGCTGAAGTGGTAGAGTGAACTGAACTGCTACATGTTGCTGGTAGGAATCGCCAACAACTCTGAGAACAAAAGTTGAGTAGCACACTGCCTGGGCGCTGGCAGGAAGGCCTCGTTATTCCTGCTTACAAGATGGTAATGAAGACAGGAGCGGTGAAACAGGACTGGGAGGAGGCATAACCGGTGGGGAGGCTGCAAGATGGGGTAGATCCGGCAGCGATGGCAGAGGCCAATTTTTTTTTTGCCCCAATGCACATCCCTTTACACTTATTGACATTGAAATGCATTTGCCATTTGATTGCCTGTTTACCCAGTCTGAAGAGGTCCTTTTGGAGCAGTTCACAATCTGCTTTGGTTTTTACCTGAATGGTTGGGGTCATTGGCAAATTTTGCTACCTTGCCTGCCTATTCCAGCCTGGAGTTTGAATTGCTCTCTCAAATAGTCTAGGTTAGTGAGGCAGGACTTAACTTTGCAGAAATCATGTTGACTCTCCTTCAGCAAGACTTGTTCAATATGCGCAATATTTGTACTTTTACCATTAATTATGCTTTCCACCAGTTTACCCAGAAAATATGTCAGGCTATTTGGACTATAATCTCCTGGATTCCCCCCTCCTATCCTTTTTTGTGCGGCTGCTACTACTACTACTATCATCAATAATAACAATTCTATATCACCTTTCTCACTAACTCTTACAAACTGTGGGCACTACAGACTCGAGGTGGTTCACATAGGCAGCCTATCATCTAATTTTTACCAAATGAGTTTTTATTGTTCTATTAGAAACTCGTAGAACCCTTCATTTCCACATGTATCCCTTCACGTCGTTGTCACCATTTCTTTTTGGCGGGGTATGCCTTACCAGCGCCCAGGAGGAGCAGATAAATATCAATATTTTACCATATACTGGTTATCTTCCAGATATCTGATAGGGAGGCTGGTTCAAGGAACATGAGGGGACATTTAAAAAAAATAAAAAGCACCAGGCGTCGCCTACTACCTGCAGCCTGAGGTGCCACAACGCCCCCCCCCCCAAATATCTCCTCAGGGACTCTGTCACCTCCGTTCTGCAGCAACATGAGCCAGCTTCCCGCCCTTTTTGCTCCTCCCACTCGGGGGCGTGGCCTTGCCTCAGTCGTCGAGCGGCGGGAGTCCGAGTCGGGGGATGTCGCGGTGGCTTTGCGCGCCTCCTTTGTGAGGCGGCGCTGACGGGCGAAGGGGGGTTCGCGCGTCGTTTCTCTTGTCTTCATCGCCCCAGTTCGCCGCGCTGAGCCATGGCGGAGCCTCGGCTGCGACTCCCTCGCCTTGACGGGCAGCCCCTGCTCCTCTCCACCTGTCTCTTCCTCCTCTTACCTCTTCTTCAAGGGACCGAGCCCGGGAGTGGCGGAGGCGGCGCTCCCTATCCGGGTAACGGGAGAGCCGTCGCTTGCTGACACCGAAGTTGACACGGGTGTCGTCCCGGGGTGGGGGTGGGGGTAGAGCCGTGATAACAGGGAGGCGGGCAGCGGGCGTGCGAGTGCATGCAGAGGGGCCACCCCTTTCATTATGAAATTAAATAAAGCAGCTCCTCCTATTTAAAAGAGAGCCTTTAAGCACGGCGAAAGTGCCGTATAAGAAGTTCCTCGTTCCCGTTCATATGAGAATGCAGCCTGGTTAGCGCCCGATCCTTGTGCCTGCCTGCTCGAAAGTAAGCCCTACTGGGTTCATTGTGGCTAACTTCCAGCTATATCGCTTTTGGGGTGGGGTGGTAGAAGTGCAGCCCCTGATATTCAGGCTGCGATCCCATGCCTGCTTACTTCGGAGTAAGCACAGTGGGTCTTATTTCTGAGCAAATCGCACTATGAATCGTTTGCAAACCTGGGTGAGCAAAGGAAGACTTGGGGATGCGTTTTTTTAACCAGGTTAAGTTTTGCCCAGGAGGGACAAAAAGGAGGCATCATGGGAATGGGATAGCTTTTTGAGGAAGGGGGTCTTCTTTCATCTTACATTCATGAGGATGTAAGAGGGCAGAGGAAATAATTTTATCTTCCATTTCTCACACTATTCAGCAAAGAGTTCATCTGTGAATCTTAGCATTTCTAGGCTAACTTTGGTGCAGTGTGCAGATACGGAGCTGAAGATCGTTTCTGTTTTACATTGGGATGATATTGGATTTTGGAGTTTAAAACTAATTGTGTTGTGAGGCGTGTATGGTGGAGGGGGTGGGGGAGAAATCCTGCAGGAATTTAAATGGATACAGGCACATGGCATGTTAGTGTGGCTGTGGCTTGGGTGTTTTCTTGCTTCAGCAAGATTTCAGCTGTTTAAATCTGATTTGAAGGACAGTTGAGGGCTTTGAACATCAGCACTGCCACCCTGGGGAGGCAGTGCAGAAGCAGAGATTAGCAGAATGTCTCTAGATCCAATAAATAAATAAATAAATTGGTGTACATAGAATGAAAATGACCCAGATTAAATGGATTTGTGTTTTGCAGAAACATTGAGGACGTTGTGACTAGATTTCATTTCATTGATTGTTTGCCCTTTATCCTTATTTTTTTTATTCATAAATCTTCATATAGTGCTGCTTCCTCCAGGTCCTGATACTTATGCCTTCTCCTTTTATCATGTTAACAACACAGTCCAAGCAATCTTATTATCATATATGCAATAAGATTTTTTTTTTGCTCCACATTATATTTTGCATTTTCACAACTGAAGTGGCAGGTTTGTGGTGCTGGCTTCCTTCCTTACACATGTTTTGCTTTCCTCTCATAAATAAGCTATTTATACTATTAATTGTGATGCTGTTCCTATATACTTAGGGAAATATCTGTTTTGCTTAGCTCTGGAAGGTTAGTTATTGAGAAATCAGTGTCATGTACCACCAGATGTCGAAATTAATGAGATTGTTTAAAGTAAGTCCTGTGCTGTAAAGCAGATCTAAAACTTGGTGTGGAGTGGGAAGAATCTTTTTAATTTCATCTTGTTCAGAAGTTTGTATGATTGACTTCTTTTTAAGTTGACTGGAATGCTTTTTAAGTAAGTGATACAGGCATTTAATAAATAATAGTACTATATATACCTCTTGAAAGTCAAGTGTGTGCTTTGGATCATAAGAGTTGTCACTTTTAAATTGTACCATGGCTGTATGGGGTTAGGAAGGTTATGCAAATGAAATTGGCTTGAATCTTTCCTTCAGTTTTAATGGTATGAACACAAAATAAATAAAAAGACCACTTTGTAAATCATCAAATTGAATGGATGGACTAATGTTTTAATTTTAGATAATACAAATTGCAACTTGCATAAGATGAATACTTGGAAGAAATGCATGATGCTTCTAACAATATGTCATTATGTCAAGAACAGCAGTTGTAAAAAGTTGATTTGTTTGCATGGCAACAGACCATAGAGTCATATTGTGTTCTCAGAAGAAGGAGGTACCTCTGCTTGACTGCATTTGAATGCATAACTTTATTTCATCATTCAGTTTAAAGAATGACGTTAAACCAAAGGATAACAGATATGTATGCCATGCTTGGCTGAACTGAGCTTCTATGCTCTTGTGGATTAAGTACCAACCTTGAGCTATCTCAATCTCAGTTCCCTGTTTGGAGCAAGATTGTCCATTCTTGTAGTGAAAATGAACAGGAGAAATCTAAATAGTATTTTGCACAATAAAATGCTAGAGAAAAATGTGATGCACTAGATATAAAGCTAATGTACAGCATAATTCTAAGTGCTGGGAGAAAACGGTGTATTCTATACTTTAGTAGGCAGTTTAAAAGTGCCCACGAGTTTGTTATTTTAGTATGTTTCAAAAACATGAAAGTTAAATTTGCATCCTTTGCTGTCACTTGGGCATCAACCCCACTGAATTCAGAAAGAAATACTATTTCCAGATAAATTTGCATAGAATTCAGTTACGCACAAATTAAGGTAGAATAATAATATGTGAATGAGAGTCCTTGTGATTCTGAAGTATCCCAATGTCACAAATACTTT
Organism: Lerista edwardsae; assembly: GCA_029204185.1. Lineage (NCBI taxonomy): Eukaryota > Metazoa > Chordata > Lepidosauria > Squamata > Scincidae > Lerista > Lerista edwardsae. The sequence goes on from JAJKFI010000020.1 coordinate 7,467,580, forward strand.
GCCATGATATAATTTAATAATAATACTTAATATTTGTGTAGTGCTTTCCTGAGTGCGCAAAATCCTTCATGTGTTTTAACTTGATATTGTCCTTAACAGCAACTTTCTAAAGTGAGTAAGCATTATCATTTCCATATTGTCGCTGGGTTGCCAAGAGGGAATGAGTTGACCTAAGGCCGCTTCAACTGCAATCCTATATGTAATGCACTTACTTAAAAGTAAGCCTCAGTGAACACAGGGAGACTTATTTCCGCGTAAATAAATATAGGATTACATTGCTAGTGAGTCTGAGAGCGGTGCTTCTGTGCTTTTGGGTATTATGATTAAAGAAATGTGCTCTGTATCAAATCCATAAAAGTTCAGGAACCTTGTCCTTTCTATCACCCCTTGAACTTAGCACATAAAATAACAATTTTAGACTGCTGACTGACCTTTTAGACCTTTGTTAAAGGAAGTTAAATCATAGACTGCAGACTTAGCTAAGTCTGGTGCAGACTTTTGCTGAAACAGTACCTATGTAATGCAAAATGCTGAACTGTTATGTACTTTCCTAATCGTGGTAAAATGCTAAGAATAATTATTACTCGTGGGAGGCAACTCCAGGAAGTTAGGCTTTTATAAGAAAGAACTTATCAATTGTAAGATGGTCTCTGAAAGCTTTGAGAGAATATTCCCTTCCAGACACCCAGCTAAGCGCTAGCTGAAATAAAAGCTTCTTAAACTTTTGCCAAGATCTGAGTCTTGTTTTCATAGATGGGGGTGCCTAATGGGGGTCCCTAACAAGTCCATGGAAGAAGCTTGATGCCAACTAAGAATGTCCTAGTTTAACACTCAGAGAGCAGTCCTAATCAACTTTCCTGCACTGTAAGGGCAATGCTACTCCGAGGTATGGAAACAAACTTTCCTTTATCTTGTGGAGGCCTCTGTGACTGCCCCCCAACTGCAGGATGCAGCACATGCCCCAATGTCACAGCTATTTTCAGTGCTGGAAAGTTGGTTAGGATTTGGGCCTCAGTCTCCCAGCCACTACCAGCTTTTTACTAGTGGCTTGACTTGCAGTCAGTCACTGCTGTGATTTCCCCCCACCCCTGCAGATTTTTGACCTCAGGCTCTACTATTGAACAGTTTGGTGAATGGAGATGCAGTTGCTAGTTACAACCATTGATTTTCAAATAAGTCTTTCAAAATGGTTTTCCTTTGACTGCTTGAGATAATTTATTTATGTTTTGTAGGTTACAGAGATATTAGGGAAGGAAGCTCTTATTTAACTTGAGGTCACCAGTGGGCAAACTCTAACCCAAGGGTCACGTTGGGGTATGGAAATTATATGGAGGATCATAATGCAGATGTGTTGTTAATTACAGTCATAACTTAATTGCTGCTGTGTGAAAAAAAGAGTTTTGCATTATGTTACTTTTGAACCTACAAGATTCATAATCCAATTTCTTTTTTCACAACACACCATTTTTGAATTGGGGGAATTCTGGAGAGGAAAACAGGAAGCTTTCCATACTTTCTCTTGCTCTGCTCCCAGTTTTTTTAGACCTGGACTGCTCCCTAACAGAACACATGCTTGCTCATGCTCAGACCAGGCATGGTTGGTCATGCTGCTACAACTGGATAGGCATAGTCAGTATTGGGGTGGGCTTGCATGGGATAAGAATCTAAGGGGCAGATTCTTAACCATTTATTTATTAAAATATTTATATCCTGCCTTTTCTCTCCTGATTGGAAAGTGTCCAAAGCAGCTTACTCATTTTTTTCCACCTACATATTGGTATACCAGGAAAGGAGAAACATCTCCCTGCCGTATCCTCTTCCTCACACTTGGTGTTCCTCTGTGAGGGGGAGGAATATAGTTCAGCCCTAGATAAGGAGCAATTAGAAGGCCAGATTAGTGTCTCTTGAGGGCCAGGCCTTACTTTACCCACTTCTGCTCTCGACCCCCAAAAATGAAAGTCCTAATTTGTACGTGGTTATTGTGGAACCCAGTTACTGTGCTTTTACAGTAGAACAGGGCAGCTGCATAGTAATGATATATTCCTGTGGAACTGCTTCTAAAAAGAGGTGCTATAGCACAGTGCTGCTAAAACAGATGATGTAGCATACCTGCAAACAACCCCTGCAGCAGCAGAGGCTGCGTCTGCAACTTGCTTGGAGCCTGTGGTCTGCGCTTCATTTGCATATGTATCTACATAAATTGCCGATTTGTATTCATATCCATAATACCACAGAATATGCAGACTATGTGTCAATGCATGTTATATCCATCTCTATGTCTTTACCACCCTCACTTCCTCTTTTCCTCATTCTTTCATATTATATTTTTATTGGCTTCCAGGCAGCTCTTTTACCCTGACCTCGTCTTTGTCCCATCAACTGCTGTAATTGCAGTGACTAAAACCCCAAATATTTTGTTTGTAAAAGTTTCCTATTTCACTGTTTTTAGATGGCAGTCCTATGAACATAGGGGACTTATTTGGGTTCAAGCCTTAGTCAATTCAGTGGGACTACTTCTGAGTAAACATCCACACGATCAGACAGGTTACTGAGCACAATTTCTGCATCTCTGAGCAGATGGCTGTTGAAATTCACAAGGGGAGTCTGCAGATGTTTGCCTGTATGGCAGTAGCCTGGAGCATTATTGTTATTGCCAGTGACTTTGCCAGATGCTTGTGAGGTCACAACCTGAGCAATCACAAGTACTTAGGTTAATGTCTACAAAATGTCAAGCACTTCCCAAATAATTCAGAAGGGAACATTTCTCTGCGCTGTTAAACTCTAAATCCTGACAAAGACTGAAATGTTGTGGGTTGGAGATTTGTCTACTTGGGGCAATGTTATTCAGCCTGTTCCAGGTGGGGTTTTACTTCCCCTAAGAGGTTTGCCAGCTGCCATCCTATATCCATTACTGGATGTCCAACTGTGGCACAACGACCTAAGATTGGAATGCCAACTGTAGTATCTGTGAGTCTGCATCCCACCATTGGGAAGCAAAACTGGGCCATTCCCCCTTAAATTTTCCATACTTGGGTAATTTGTAGGAAATGAATGAAATGATGAATGCTACTGCTCATTTTTCAAAGTGTTAAATTTGTACAAAGCTAGACAAAGGCACCTCCAGAGATATTGTACTGCACATTAATTACTCTTTCTACCGGCCTCCTAAAATAAAATGAATTACTAGTAATTGTCAGTAATATCTGAACAAGCCCTGGGAAATAGTTCTTTCTGTTCAATGTTATGATATTTTAATTTGGTAGCATGCATACCACTCAATATTGTATTGTAGTGGGACCCCTGTATCCAAGGATTCTGTACCCGTGGTTTTAGTTATCCACGGATGTGAGGGGCCCTTACTTTATTCTTATTTTGAGTTGCTAAGAAATCTTTTTGTTTTTACAGATCACTAAATGAGTTCCCTCATATCTGCAGTTTCAGGCATCCCAGGGAGGGGGCGGGTGAAGGCCAGGGATCTATCCCCAGTGATTCCCAGGGCATGCCTGTATTTTGGGACTGCATGTTCATTTCCATCCTTGCTGAAATGGAAGTTTTCCAACCAGTAAATCAGTCATGATAAAATTCCAGAATTGTCCAGTACTTTGTTCAAGCAGTCAAATCCAGAATTGACAAATCTCTCTTTGAACCTTCTATGAGCTCATGAAAATAATAGCTGCAAAAGGCTCTGCAATCTTTAAATGGTTTCCAAAAAACATTCGATTGCTCTAGAAAGGAAGGCTTGAATGCTTGAAGCCATAGCCCATTATGTGCTGTGTGAACTGTAGACTTTGAAACACTTCCTATGTTTGGTTCTTGTCCCCCTGCCCTTCATCATTTATGTGACTTGGCACTTTTTTTCCTGTTTGTTTTTTGTAATCTTTCTGTACTCATTCTCCCAATTTTCTTCCTGTGGCTTTCATTTGCACACTTCCATTCCAAGCAGGCTAATTTGCTTGGTTGGGAGAAAATAGCGCAGCTGAAAGCAGTGGCATGCAGCCATCTGCCAGGTACCTTGCTCTGCTTGTGAAGGCAGTAGTAGTTGCCAGGGTGTCTGGCTGCCTCTCCAAGGTAAGCTCTGGGAACAAATGACCCATCTGTCTGGTGAGACAGGTCAGTGGTGTGGAAGGGTAGGGTCCATTTTGTCCTTTTGTGCATCATTTCCAGGATATCATCTTGTTTTACATTTCTGATATTAACACATTCGAGAGCTAGATTTTGGAAAAGAAATTGTTTTATCTTTCCTTCCAGCCTTTATGTACAAAGGAGTAGGAGAGCTTGTAGTGTGCCTTATCTCCATTTTACCTTATTGCCCAACCTGCCCAAATATTTGAGCATATACATGACTGATTTCTCCATTCCTTCTTTTCTTTAATCTTTCCCATGCTAATATTGACCAGTCATAAGAAGACAAAGCAATTTGAATGGTTGTTTTAGACATAACTTATTTAAAATGTTTTTATGCAGGTACATTTGAACCTTCCTTTATTGCAAAAAGTGAAGACCGTTTGTTTAAACATTTATTTGAAGACTATGAAAGATGGGTTCGCCCAGTACAACGCTTGAATGATACAATCAAAGTGAAATTTGGGCTTGCAATTTCCCAGTTGGTGGATGTGGTATGTTAGAAAGTTCTGCTAATATACATTTTTTAAAACTATGTTTTAGTTTGGAGTAATTTGGTTATTGGAGACAGTCTGCAAGTGGCCCTGACACTATGTCTGTTCTGATTGTTCAGAGGATGCCAGAGCTTACCTGTTCTGCCCTGTCCCCCAGACCTATTTACATACTAGTCACTGGATCTTCTTTAATCATTCAGAAGACACCAGGGCTTACCACTCTTCCCCCTCCTCTGTATATGTACATACATACATACTGTGGAAGTTATAAGTGTGCTGGAGTTTATGGTGAAAGACAATGCTCAGCTTTGCACTTCCACTGATAGGTTTTCTCCCCCTGTTGGTAGATATGAGACTGTTTTCCTCCTCCCTGGACAGTAGCAATGTGGATAGAATGCAAGAGTTATACTGTATGTGATTAGTCACTTGCTTATGAAGAAATGAAGCATGCAATTGTATATAACACTGCATTTGTTCATTCTGTATGTGAATGTGCCCTTGTCTTAACTTGTGACTATGGCCCTTGTCATTTGGTCAAGATAGCCAGTGGGGCTACATCTTGTACTTTATCTACAAGGTGGAAAGTGAATTATCTATAGCCTGTAGACATAGCAGAACAATGCCTACTCTGATTGAAAATAAGATTTTTGCCAGGAAACGCTGTACATTTGAGTATCCTCCCACATTGTTAAAATATATTGTGAAACTATGTGTAAATTTTGAGAGGCATTCAAAGAAGCTGCATATTCTCAAGAAGTCAAAGCTGTTCTATGCTCTTATTTATCAAACAGAAAGAGCCTACAATGGATTACTGATATAATATATGCCATATGTTGTGCATCATCTGGAAATAAGCTTGTAAGGTCTTGCATTATACATATAAAACTTTTTCTTAATAGGATGAGAAAAATCAGTTGATGACTACTAATGTTTGGTTGAAGCAGGTTAGTATTGTATGTTTAAATGTTGGTTCATATTGGGGAAGATGTTGTCCAACTCCTGGGCTGGGTCATTTAGGGCCCAACCTTATCCAACTTTCCAGTGCTGGTTTAGCCACAATGCAGAGCCAAGGAAAGGGAACAAATGTTCCCTTACCTGGAAGAGGCGGGAGGACTGCTCCCCCACCCACTGCAGGATGCAGTGCTTGCCCTGTTGGCATGGCTGAACCAGTGCTAGAAAGTTGGATAGGACTTGCCCCTCAGATTTAACGGGTTGCCTCTCCAGGAATGCCTCTGCCCCTGCGCCTTGGGAGAAGTTGAATCCTTAGAGCACTTACTTTTCCAGTGCCCTAAACATGCCGACAGTAGAATAAAATTATTAAATCCCATCATTTGTTCCCTAAGACCGATGGAGTTACCTGAGCTTCTGAAAGCCCTTTTTGAACTTAAGGATCCAGTATTAATTAACTGGCTCGGTTCTTAGCTCAGATAGTTAAAACCAACTCAACCCGTTTGGCTAGAACGATCCTTAAGGTATACTTCACTTAATTTATAGATTGTAATCAAATGATTCAGCTATGTATTTCCTTTATTACATTTCTCATTTTATTATTTTAATTATATTTATTTATTTTCTATTGTAGTAAATGCAAATAAAGGTTATTTGAATTTGCCCCTGAGACTGTTCATTGCAAACTCTCTATGAAGAGTTTGTCCAATCTAGTTACATTAAGGAATAAAATTATTAAATTTATTTAAATGATTTATATCCTGACTTTCTTTCCAAATAAGTTTTCCAAATCTTTCTTTTCCAAATAAAAGATGGGTATCTTTTGAATTAAAAGGCAATCATTGAAATACTTGCTTGTATGCTCAACCTGATTTAAAAGATATTTACCTGTATGCCATCTATAAGGGGGCTGTAAATATTGTCATGGAAACATTTTAGGGAGAAACATTCTCATTTCTTTACCTTTTTTTTAACTTGAAAGTTTGCTAATTTTATTAATGTTCTAATTTGAAGTGATAAAATGATTTCTTGTATAGTTTTCTTTTAGCTTTACGAAGCCTATTAGAAGTCCATCTGAAAGACAACAAAAAAAGGATATCGCATTGTGAATGGGTCAGAGGGTATGCCACAAGGAGCTGTAGCTCAGTGGAAGAGCTTTTGCTTTGCATGCATAAGGTCCCAGTTTCAATCCCCCAGCATCTCCAGGTAGGCTAGAGAAAAATTCCTGTCTGACACCTTGGAGAACAATTATCAGTGAATGTCAACAGCAGTGAGCTAGCTGGACCAATGGTGTGACTTGGTATAAGGGTTCCCTATATGTGTATTGGGGTTTACTTAGTAAAAGTCTTTTTGTGAATCAGTAAGTAGCAGCATCTTAGATGTTGCCACCTATACCAGCTGTTTTAAGGCAGCTGTATAAACAACAATCACCATACACAATACTTTTCATTCCTTTATAGGAATGGGTTGATGTAAAATTGAAGTGGGACCCTAAAGACTATGCTGGAATAACATCGATCCGTGTCCCTTCCGATTCAATATGGATTCCAGATATTGTTTTGTATGACAAGTAAGCATTTACTGTTTTCCTATGTCATAATTATTGCCATTTTAAAAAGCTTAGAGATTATTTTAACTGAAAGACACAGAGTTTAGAGCACGTTCATCTAAATGTTTCATGTTTTTCAAAAGAAAGCCTGAAAGCCTGGTAGAAGATATTCCACCATCTGAAACTGTTTGCCAGATAGATGTAAAATAGTTTCCTGCAGTTATGTGGTGAAACAAATCTCCTGAAGACCACCACATAAGTGATCTATGAAATGTATAGATTGGAGGTTAGGGGATCCTTTTCCTTTCTTTCCTGATTGTGAAGGAAAGGAATTCTTTCCTTCACAAGAATTGTGAAGGAATTCTTCATGAATTGACAAACTTGGAAAGATATAAGAGATACTGAAATTCAGGCAGCTCAAAATCAGAAACTTAAGGCAAGCATTTGCTAAGTCTATATAATAATAACCCACTCAAATAAGATATGAAATTCCAGATAAGGTTTTTCCAGAGCTAAATTTCCCTGTTGGAAATGCTGCTGCTAATATTGTGAAGAATTGTGTAACTTTGCAACTCATCAAACCCCCTAGAGCTTCCCTGTATAAGGTTGTAGCAAATAACTGCAATGGTTCTATGTATAATGATCATTCACCAACAGCAGTAACTGCTGATAACAAGATCTTCCAAACTATGTTGACTTCATTAAACACCTTAAGGAAGCCAGAAAAATGCTGACTCAAGCTAGCATCAAACTTAACAATATCAGTGGTGTCCTGCTGAAATTTTGTTGAACAGTTTTTTTCAGTAATACTATTGAAACAGTGTACAGTATTATTAAAATACTATAAGGATCAATACAATAGGGTCAATAACAAAGCTTGTCAGTTGAAAAACTGTTCAGAATTTAGTCACGTAATAAAAACCTGAATGTAGTTATATTTTGTGATTATTTGTAGAAAGCATAACAGCTTCTGTATGTTTCATATTTAATAGTTAGAACATTTTTTTCAGTGCAGATGGTCGTTTTGAAGGAACAGCTACAAAAACTGTGGTAAAACATGATGGCACCATTGCCTGGACTCCGCCAGCAAATTACAAAAGTTCCTGCACCATAGACGTCACTTATTTTCCATTTGACATGCAAAACTGCTCAATGAAATTTGGCTCTTGGACGTATGACGGCTCCCAAGTTGATATAATTCTAGTGGATGATGAAGTTGACAAGCGAGACTTCTTTGATAATGGAGAATGGGAAATAGTAAAGGCAACCGGGATCCGGGGAAACAGAACTGATGGATGTTGCTGGTATCCATTTATTACATACTCATTTATAATTAGACGCTTGCCTCTCTTTTATACACTGTTCCTCATTATTCCCTGTATAGGGTTATCATTCTTGACTGTCCTTGTCTTCTATCTTCCATCTTATGAAGGTGAGAAAATCTCTCTGTGTACATCGGTGCTGGTGTCTTTAACTGTATTTCTTCTTGTCATTGAAGAGATCATACCATCTTCTTCTAAAGTGATACCACTTATTGGCGAGTATTTGGTGTTCACAATGATTTTTGTAACATTATCCATTGTAATAACTGTCTTTGCTATTAATGTTCATCATCGATCCTCGTCCACTCACAATACAATGGCACCTTGGGTCCGCAAGATATTTCTTCACAAGCTCCCAAAACTGCTTTGTATGAGAAGCCATGTAGATAGGTACTTTGCTCAGAAGGAGGAGAACAGCAGTACTAATGGAACTGAGCCCTCTAGGAATACCTTGGAAGCAGCCTTAAAATCTATCCGATACATTACAAGGCACATCGTCAAGGAGAATGAAGTACGTGAGGTGTGTGTCTTAGTCATTTGCATTCAGCTATTTTGGCTAGAAAAAGTCTGATAGACAAAAGCACACACGATTATTTAGATTCTAACTGAAATCCCTACCTTGATTCATGATTGCATTTTCAGATGCAGTTTTCAACAGAAGTAACCATGCAACTTAACAATGTAACCAGTTTAAAGCAAAATAGACATGTTCACATGTACAGAAGTCAGTTGGTGATGCATCTTGTATGCAGGCAGCACTGCCATTTAGAGAGATGTGCGGGGGGGGGGACAGTTCTCCCACCCCCAGTATTTCAGTTCACATGTGGTTATTCTCTGGTGTTCATAATGTATAAAAACTAGTCACAAGAAAACTACACTTTTTGTCAATTTAATATTGAATATGGCCACATTGTATCTATTTAATTTTGTTGCTGTGAATTTAGTACCCCCCCCCTCCCTGAGTTCAGTTGAAATCACAGATGGCATACCTCAATGCATGGCACTGTTATCATTTGCACTCAAGCCAGACCACTTTCCTGTTTATTTCAGCTTTTTGGATTGGGAAAGACCACAGAGTAGAGTCTGGAGACTTTTTCATAAATGGCATTGTCCATTTATGGATGTGCCCATTTATAGATAGGTCCATTTATCCTGGAAATTGAAGACTAATTCTGTGCAACATAGAAACTTGTTTTTCCTCAGTCATCTTAGTTGGTTCAAGGGAAAGCGTCTTGCATATTTTGGGATCTTTAGGGCCCAGTCCTATCCAATTTTCCAGCACCAATGCAGCCCCGAAGTAAGGGAACAAATCTTCCCTTACCTTGGAGAAGTCTCTTGAGTGCACCCCACTGCAGGATGCATTGTACATCCTGTTGGCATGGGTCCATCAGTGCTGAAAAATTGAATAGGATTGAGCTGTTAAATGTTTAGCATGGCACCTATTACTCCATGTCCATTTTTTCTAGAACTAGTTTTGATGCAGTTGGTAACATTCACATATGCTCCCTTAGTCATTATTCTTGTCCATTGGTATGTCTGCATCATAAAAGTGTAATTGTTAATAGTGAGCAACTATTATTCAGTGACTATTAAAAAGAATTTTCAAGGTACCCCTTTTGAATCCTTAGTAGCATTAAGTCTTTAAACTATTTCACATGTTTTCTCATATCAGTAATCCCTGTAAGATTGGCCAGTGTTGTTTATCCCAATACTGCATATTTGGGGCTAAAGCTGAGAAAATAGCGACTTGCCTAGAACCAACTATCAATTATTAGGCACGTTTTTGACTGCTTTGGTTACAAAGGAAATATCTTAATGGTTGATGTCTGAAGCCTGTGAAACTGGATAAGGAACAAGGGTTTTCAGGGCCAATGGATGTGACTTTAGTGCCCTGAACAGCTGTCCATGCTTCCAGGGCTAATCTTCCCTGTTATTTTTGCCACCTTTTATATTTGTGAAAAACCCATCAAATGATTTGAAGAATGCAACTCATAGAAGCAAAATAACATTTGCAAACTTGTTAAATTGCAAAATTCTGGATATAGAATTGAGGGTCACATGACTGGAGTCTGAATTTTTGGTAAGGCCCTTTTTATGCATAGCCCTGAAGATATTCTTTGTTGATGTTGGCTCCATTATGCTGCACAATGTTTCATGTCCTGCACTTTACAAAGCTTTTCGTATTTCATTTTATTATACACTATTGTACACAAGTGGATGCAAATGATTGTCAATGAGAGACAGATGGGAAGTGGCTTCTTAAAAACCCACACTGCTGGATTAATGAAACAAGTTTGAGACATCTTCCTCCCTTCCCCTCTGCTTGCTCGTTCATTCCCCACACAGTATTTCCTAATACCTGAAACGTGTATTTCTAAAATTGTAATAGCAGAGGCCCAGGCCCTGCTACTGCAAACAGATGACAATGGAGTAAAGAGCTGAACATGGCAAAACATTAAGAATTTTGTGTGCCCAATATGATGCGTTTGTGTTCAGGCTCCCTAGGTTTTTATGTTTTAGAGTACTGCGCCAGATGCACTTACATTTAGGAAAATATTTCATGCCAGATGCTTTGTGCTAAGTACATAGCGAATGATGAATAGCACTTCTGCAGGCAATGTTTGGAAAGTGAAGCTTCCTCACTTTTGATAGCATGGCATGGGTATCAAAGAGTAAAACCCAGGTGCTATGCAACTTCCAACTCATCAGCCATGTGATATCAAAGGCCTGCAGGCAATAATCAGTTGTGATGCATTTATCCTTTGCAAGGAATGAAACAGTCATACAGATAAAAAGAATTGTACTTGATAACAGGTCCTAAAAGATTCACAAGGCTGTATGCTTGAACTACCTTAATTTTTGCATTTCCTAATTATCAAGTATTCGAACAGCTTAACAATTATTGTTGAATAAGTTATGTTATTGTTTTCGTCCCATGTCAAACCTAGGAACTGGTGCAGGATCTAGCATTTTTAAAGAACCAAAACATGTTTCTAGGGCAACAATCACCAAATGCCCAGAACTAATTTCAGTTATTACTTTGATAAGAGAGGTGATACAGTGCTGTGCTGAAGTTCTCAAATATTCTGAGTGTTTAAAATAACTACTAACTCTTTTTTTCCCTTTTTCTTATTCTCTCTCAGGTTGTTGAAGACTGGAAGTTTATAGCTCAGGTGCTTGATCGCATGTTCTTATGGACATTTCTTTTGGTTTCAATTATTGGATCATTGGCACTATTTATTCCTGTCATTCATAAATGGGCAAGCATAATAGTACCAGTCCATATTGGAAGCACAAACTCATAAATGTGTGGGGTGTGGTCAGAATGCTCCCTGACTTATAGGAGTATTAATCTTAACGTAGTAGTGAAATTATCTGACACATGCAATTATGCTTTAGGGACTGGGTTGAGATTTTAGCGCTTATGTTTAAGCATGGCTATCTTATGATACATGCGGTATGTTCTTATATCCTAGTAATTCATTGCTTTTCTAATAGTAAGTTGTGACCCAACAAATGCCATCACTGCTAACTTGGTGGGGCATCAAACTACCTGCAGAATATATAAAGGCAATGCAGGGAGTAAAAGCCACTTTAAATGTAATAACACGTGGCATTTTATGTAGAATGCTTCAAGTATTCCAACTTCATTCATGTTAGCTCAATAATCCCTTATAACAGTGTTTTAGGACAGGTTAATGTTATCCCCATATAGCTGAAGGAGGGCTGAGAGCAGGTTTCATAGAGTCAATTAGTGAGTTTTTGGTTAGTTTAAAATCAGGACTGCCGGCTTACAGCTCGTACTCTTAACCAATTTCACTATACTAGGTCATGGTGTGGCACTATCAACAAGCTCTGCCATTCCCTTCTGGTTGTCTGTAGTTGGCCCTGGACTAATTATTTATGAAGTCTCCCTCTTTATGTCATAGTTAGCTTCCAGTGGAGACTGTTCCAGCTGTCTACTGCCTGGGGGCATGTAGCAGTATTGCTCTGCCCAACGATGTAGGAATTTCATAGTGTGAAAATTTATCTGGCAGCAGCTTTCAGCAGCTGTGCAATGTACAGGTATATGCGGGCCTGCAGGTAGATAAACTGAATTGCCTAACATAAGACACTATTTAAGTTCATAGGTTATCTGACTATGGTGGGGTCTGGTCTTGTGTGGGGATACTGAAAATGTGAATGGACAGATCATGGCCATAGCAAACTGGCAGCAGTTTTTGTCATAGAACTTCGTAACAACATAATTCGCTGACTTGTTCTGGTTTAGACAGGAACATAGTCTTAAACCTCAGCCCATGCCATTCTGCTTACCCCCTGAACTCTGGCACGGAGCGATAACATTGCAATTGTGATATGTTAAACTTTATTTCATCTGAACCTGGAGCGTTGTTTAACAGTGGTTTATAGCCACCATTAAACCAGGATACAAAGTTTCATTGTAGTTTTACTACCAAGTTTAATGGTGGTTTATAAATCACAGTTGGAGGACAGCTCTGAATTTAGATGAGCTGCAGAACTGTGATTTAACAAAGTATTTTTTTCTGGCATGTGAGCAGAGGAGATGTGGGGAGGAGAAAGCATGAGTTTTGGAAGCTTTTAAGACCCGGTTCACAACTGAACTTAATGACCAATGATTTGTTATCTGAACTGGCTTACAAGCTGTGATCTGCTAGGTCAGGCACTTCTTCATTTGCATGCTCATGTGGAGAAAAAAAATGAATATTTCAACAGGCCTTAAATTAGCATGCTAGCCAAAATCAAATTTTGGAATTAAAAAGTTCTCTCCAGATATTTGCATGGCTGTTAAGGCAAAAGAATGCATATTACTAAAACTATTTAAATGCACTTTAGAGTTATTGAACAAGTTGGAAAATTCCTATGTCAGCTGTGTACTTATTCAATAATACTCATATGCAATTGGTATAAGAGGACATCCTGGATCATGGATGTGTTTTATCTTGTGAGCAGAAGAATTTCAAAGTATCTGGAAAATTTCAGTTCTAATTTTAGTTTTTAGAAATGACTTTAAAGTGATTCTATTCATGCACTTTGAGGTTGAATTTGTATTGCTAATAAACTAAACCTTGCATTTGAGACCTGTCTTTTATTAGTAAAATCTGATGAAATATTTGTCTTCAAGAATTTTCAATTCAAGGTGCCAATTTTAATTGTATGTACCTGGTATTGGGCAATTGGGACAGAGCACAATTAGGTTGGTGTATCAACTACCCCACTGCTCAGTAGTGCCCCTGCTGAGCTCACAGAGGCGTTGTCAGACCAAGAGTCTTGGATGATTGTCCTGGAGCTGTCGTCTTAGGGGGTGGGTCAGGATATCATGGCTGCCATGACAACCATGAGGCTGATCCAACATCTCATCAGCCTGATGAATATTCTACATGTGGGCATTGAGAGTGGTTCAATTCTTGCCTGGAGTGACAAGAATGCTCATAACACAGAGCTTTATCATGTCCCCCATGGTGGTTAACAGCAACTTGAAACTGGCTGAGATCACTAGGGGTGTTGGACGTGCTAGGGGTGACAGCATGCTAATGACACCCCACTCGGTTTCTCCTTTTCATCAGATTCAAGTAAACCTGTAGTAGTGCTTGAATCACTGACATTAATAATTGACTAAAGTGTGTCCTACAAGTACTGCTCATAGGTGGGCTGCTCTCTCTGAAGGACCAGGTTTCTAGTCCACAGGTGCTAGTTGATCGTTCCCCAACACAGAGTGCTAATGGACTGCCCCAGCGCCCGGGGCAGTGATATCGTGTGATGTCACCTGTGTCTTCTCTGGAGGATGGGGTGCTCATTGCAGCCATTTTGCACACCCTGTTCTTTCTTGTCTGAAAGCTCCTCCTCCAGGGAGAACCAGGAAATAACTTCCTTGCGCTACTTGCCTTTAAAAAGGTGGCCCCAGTATCCACGGTTTCAGGCATTCATGGGAAGGTCCAGAACAGAACCCTAGCAGATACCAGGGCATGCCTGTATATAATATCTACAGGTTCCCACGCAGCCACTTGCCTGTTTACCTCAAAGAATTCTAAAAGGTTTGTGAGGCAAGACCTATCCTTACAGAAGCCATGCTGACTTCAGCAACACTTGTTCTATGTGTTTTAAGATGTTATCTTTGATGAGATTTCTACCATCTTACCTGGATCAGACGTTGGACTGATTGGCCTGTAGTTTTCCAGGTCCCCTCTCCTTTTCAAAAGATTAGTGTGACATTTGTTATCCTCCAATCCTTCAGCATTGTGGCAGTTTTAAGGGACAAGTCGCAAACTATAGTTAATAGATCAGCAATTTCGTTCTTCAATTCCTTAATAACTCTTTGGTGGATGCCATCTGAGCCCGGTGACTTATAGATCTTTATCAATTAGGTCTAAAGTATCTTCTCTTTTAACCTCTTTATCTGAATTAATTCCTTGGGGTCGTTCAGGCAGTGGTACCTGTCCAAGATCTTTTGCCGTGAAGACGGATGCAAAGAACTCATATAATTTTTCTGCAATCTCCAAATCCCCTTTCCTCCCTTACCATCGAGCAGGCCGATCGCCTTCCTGGCAGGTTTCCTGCTTCTAACATATTTGAAGAAGCTTTTATTATTCCCCTTTATGTTGCTGGCCATGCGTTCCTCAAAGTCTTTCTGGGCCTCCCATATAACTTTCTTAAATTTCTTTCGCTAGAGTTTGTATTCCTTTTTATTCTTACTAGGGCAAGACTTCCAATTACGGAAGGAAGCTTCCTTGCCCTTTATAGCTTCTCTAACTTTACTAGTTAGTCATGGAGGCACTTTCCTGGAACTAGTCTAGTCCTTCTTTCTATGTGGTATACACTTCTGCTGGGGCTCTGCTATGGTTGTTTTAAACATCCTCTATGCAGCTTGGCAACCTAGCAGTTCGAAATCACATAAAAATGCGAGTAGATAAATAGGTAACACTTCAGTGGGAAGGTAACAGCATTCCATGCGCCTTGGCATATAGTCATGCCGGCCACATGACCATGGAAACTTATCCTTGGACAAATCCAGTTCTTCAGCTTAGAAACGGAGATGAGCATCGCCCCCTACAGTCGGTCACGACTAGACCATTCGGCCATGGGGAAAACCTTTACCTTTTTAAGCAGCCTGGAGAGAGTGGAGTTTTTACCTTCCCTTTTCAATTTCTTTCTAACTAACCTCCTCAGTTGATGAAAATCCACCCTTTGAAAGCCAAGGGCTTTCAGCCTCTGAGCTACACTCCATCCCATGATGGTGGTAATAGACATTGTCATTAAAAATTAGGATATTTTTCAGATACTGCACTTGCCTACTGGCTGATTAAGCAATTTATGCCACATAGAGGACCACACCAGACATACATTGGCCTTCAAATTATTCCGCAGCAGTAATTTTAGTGCGGGGTGCGGGGAGTGATGTCAGTCTTAAGAATGGCAGTCTGTAACTCCAAATGCCCTCAAAATAATCCTTGGCTCATTAAGTTTATTCGCTTGCAAAATCCTTCGGGTCATTTGCTGCCTGGTAAAATTAAGACCTTTTAAAAAATGCTTCTTTTCAGCACCGTACAGGCTTCACTGATAATTTGGCTCAAAAACTTAATCACTGATGGAAAAATTTGTTCCCAAATAATCCTAGCAATAATGAGCCTGCTGATATACTGACACAGCTATACTTAGGCAGCTAATGTTGGAAATGAGAAATGAAGTTCAGGAGGAAATTCAGAAATAAATGACACTGGTACAGAAAGAACATTTATAAACGCATCTGTGATAAAAGACATTGGAGCAACGGCCAGAAAGGTTTTGGATACAGAGACACCTTTGTCCATTCCTGTGAGCATTCAGATCAAAATTAGACACCTAGATATGCTGCACTGTCCTGGGCAAAAACATTTCCTGAGGATTTGAGGTGTGTAATGAGGTGAATTAAATTTGTACAGGGAGGGGTGTTTGCAAAGGGGAGAGGTGAACAATGGAATTCTAAGAGAGGTTGCAGAAAAGACAACAAAGTATTATAGAACCTTAAAGTAGTTCATTTTGGTATAAGCTTTTATGGACTTCAGTTCACTTCTGATGAAACTACATCTTATAAAGTGGGTTGAAGACAGTCAACAAAGCTTAGGTGTAAGTAAATTGGTTAGTCTTTAAGGTTTATAAATATTCTTTTCTTCAATAGGGTTCTGTTTCCTTCTAGTGGAATGTGTTTGCCCCACCTGCATTCTAAACCAACAGAGTAAACCTCAGCCTTCAAGCTTGAAGGTATCTTGGGATTTGTTGTTGACTAGGTTTATGAATTGATATTATGATTATTTGAGTATTGCAAAGAGGCATTTTTGGTTGCAAAGAGCATTGTGCCATCCCTCCCCCCACCTGGTTCCTCCCCCCCAAACAGGCTTACTGGGAGCCAGAACTGCCGACCGTCCCATTTGCCCACATTGGGAACCGGTGCTAACTGAGCCCCAGCCCTATGCAGGCAGTACGTTGTTGCGGGCGTACTTTATGGCACGTTTGCGACATTTTCACTGGCAGTACACATGTACCACCAGTGATAGGGCCTTTTGGATCAGGCCTCAGTCTTTTCTTCATTAGGTCAATGATTGCTTTGCATGCCCTTTGTGTACTTCTCTGTGATTCATTGCAATGGGATGGCCAAAACTATATGAAGTTCTGTAAACACAAACCATATAATGTTTGATTATTCATCATAAAACCCGTAGCTTTAAGATGATGAAATTATAGTGATTAGCACTGTTCCAAAACAGCATCTTGAATTGCTTGGGGCAACAGAACAAACTTGCCAGTAGAGCAAATTAAATTTTTTAGAATTTCCTTCTGTGTTTTTAATGGTATGTAATAAACAGTTGACAGAGTAATGCTGATTTACTTTTTTAATTCCCTTCTAGAACAAAATGAGCAGAAAGGCCTATTGGTCTCACAGGGATTAATTAATGTCCAAATACCCTTATTTTACTACTCAAAGACATAGGAACAAGGACTTTAAGAAAGAGCAGGTAAACACTGGACAGGAGACAAGAAAGTGCTTCTTACAGGTGGTTAGTTGTCTAAATTTCATCTCTGATCATCAAAGGTTGCAAAAACAACCCCGCCGTTCCCAAAATACATACAAGGATAAATACCCATAGAAAAATGCGGTCAATTACCATGGCAACGTATTTCCAATCATCTTGAGTCTGGAAAATACAAGCAGACAAATGGTGTAAAGGCAAATATAACTGAATTTTGTATGCTTGTAGAGCAGGCAAGAAATGAATATAGTCCTCATGAATATAGCATAAAGTGACTTGCTGTTAGAAAATCAGCCTTGTGATGGGGGCTTCAGGGATGGGCTGATGATGTGTAAACTATCCATCTATTAAGCTAGTAAGGAACTGGGTTTGAAGAATGGCATTCCTCATACTTCCTCCCACCCCCCAATATACAGCAGGCTGTGCCACAACTAAAGAGGCCACAGATGAGATGATAGTTCCCTTGTTTTGTTTGCCATTGAAGGGGGAACTGAAGCAGGAGAAGGGGAGTTCAGTAGCAACAGAAAACTGGGCAGAGTCTCAGGCCTGATGGGTTCCTCTGCCTTCAACTTAGTTCCTCCCCTTTTTGGCGTGCACTTCTGGCCAGAGTTTATGTAGAGGTCCTCCTCCCCCATTGGGCTAGAGGGCCTGGACAGTTACCTGAGTGCGCAGTTACTGCCCTCTGCATGCGCAGGGCAGGGTCCTCTAGTGCTGTGTCTAGCCAGTCAGGAGGCAGGGTTTTGCCCTGACCCCTGGAGGTATTGGCCAGGCATTGATGGGATGGAGGCCTTGGGGGTGTCTTGCTGCATCCTTCTCCCCTGTGGGAGGGTCTCTGGGGCCTGACGATCTCTCAGCTTTCTCTTCTGGCCTCCCACATCTACCTCTAACTTCCATCACCTTGTCTTTCCTCGGCTCGGCCCTGTCTCCGTCTTCACTCCTACCTTCTTCCCAATTTTCGACTTTGCCCCTCTTGTATCCTTTTCACTCTCCCCATCCACCCTTATCTATTCTGCCCCCCTTTTAAGGGCTGGCACCTGCCACCCAGCGTATAATTGACCAAAGTGCTTGCAGATGGAGCCTCACAGGCCACCTCACCCCCCCTCCCCTTGTATCAGCCAGTACTTTAGAGTGATAAACTGTGGAAGGAGAGGTTAGTTAGGGTGACTACTGGAGAAGGTGGTTTATCAGTGCTAGCAGAACCTGGCCTCCTGAAAGGCTGGGGTTGGATCTGATGCCTATCTTGTTAGCTCCTTGCCCTGTGAATCTGCTCTTCCTCCTCCACTACTTTGGTTCTGTACCACAATTCATAATGTTAACATTATGATGCACAAATGGCAAGAAACTGTTCTAAAGGCAAACGGGATAATGGCGTTTGTCAATGTAGAATATATCTCAGGGCAAGTTCGCAGTCTGGTTTGTACCACTTCAGACCACAGGTATGATTGCGCATGACTGAGTTCTCCATGCCACAAAATGCTTCTCTGCATAGAAAACTAGCATGTCCGGGAGAAGGAGTTTAGCCTGGCCTTTTCCCTATAATGCTTGGCTTTCATATGGAGGGACCCTGTTTGCACGTGAGCCCCATCTGCTGTCTATCATCTCCTCCAGCTCTGGGCCACTCACAGTTTCACAGTATGGTATATGTAAAGTTTGAATAACATAATAAAACATGCCCATACCTCTTTGGCTTCATTCTGCAGCCTCATGTGTTCTGCAATGTATTTAACGCTGTCAATTGCATCTCTCATTTCCGCTGATAAAAGCGAAGATGGAAGCAGAGCATCGATGGATTCGGAGCTGGAACTCTCAGTCAGGTTGCTGTTCAGTTTGACATATTTGATCCCTTGGTGCTGGCAGCAACTGCATGCCACATCCTGGCACACAAAGCTATCTTTGAGGCACTGAGTTTCCAAGGTGCTGTAGCTGCTCAACTGGGAAAGCTCTGTATTAGAAAAAGGCTTTGACTTCTGGCCGTCATCGTCTTCTCCAGCAGGCCTGGTCATAAACATGATCCTGGGGAGGAAGTTTAGGAAAATAGTCTTCACCCACTTGGGCATTGTGTGCGTCCTGGAAGTTCTGTAATGCACATTCAGGACAAAGACTGTGATGACAATAGAAAGAGTTACAAATATCATGGTGAAGAGAAGGTATTCCCCGATCAGTGGGATTACCAGTGATGTGGACGGAATGGTCTCTGTGATCACAAGGAGGAAAACAGTTAAGGATAAAAGAACGGATATGCACAGAGTTATTTTCTCCCCACAGTCTGAAGGTAGGTAGAACACCAACACAGTTAAAAAAGAGATCAGGAGGCACGGGATGATCATGTTGATGGTATAAAACAAGGGGAGACGCCTGATATAAAGTGAATAGGTGATGTCTACATAAACCGCTTCACAGCAGTTGTACTTGATGTCATGTTTATAGCCTGGCGCCCTAATAATGCTCCACTCGCCACTTTCCCAGTAGTCCTTAAGGTTCATAGTGGAGCCAACTAGAACAAGGTCAATTTCGTCTTTTTCGTAGGTCCAGGAGCCAAACTTCATGGTGCAATTCTGGTAGTCAAACGGGAAGTAGGTGACATCTATCTTACATGAGCTCTTAAATATAGCTGGTGGCATCCAGGTGACATTCCCAGTGTAATTTAGCAATGCCTTGGTTTTGTCATCCACTTGGAAATCTCCAACAGCACTGTCAAGGCAAACACAAATGATCATCATGCAACTCAGCTGCACATGTTATTCGTGTGTAGTCTCAATTTTGGGATCCTAAAAATGGCCTGCCTCAAGGTGGTGGTAAAAATCCCTAAAAAGAGGTGTAGTGCTAATTGTGGCATTTTCAAGTTCGGCAATGTAATTGGGTAATTACATCCTGCATGAGGCCTGACTTGGATAACAGCAAGAAGGTAAGGCATATTTAACTCATTATTTATATACCTCTAAAATCCACCATCCCACGGCCACACTACACCACTCGTGCGCCAGCTGAACATGGCTGGCACAAGAGCAGCTCTGGGCAGAGGGAGGGAGGGAGGAACTGGGTGGGCCAGGAGCTGTGCCGACCCAGGGAGGAGGTGGGGCGGGGATGTGGCCCTTAGGTGTCCTCGTATAGCAGGCACAGAGCCAAGGAACCCATAGGGGAGGCTGGAGCCTTCTCTAGGGCAAGGTGCAAACATGCCCTTTCCGCAGGGAGGCTCCAGAGTGCTCCAAAGCTGCACTGGATATAGCACAGGCCCGCCAGCCTCGCTGTTCCAGCACAGTTTAGGATTGCGCTCTGTATGCTCTGTGGTGTGTACCTGTACAGACATTATTGGAAAATGTCAAAGAGGCCAGTAGGCACCCGTATGGGAGAAAAGAGCAAAAGGATTCATTTCTCATTATGCAATTATTTTGAAATCCAGACAAATCTGAAATCCAGATACCTTCCCGTCCCAAGCAGTCTGGATAAGGGATACTCAACCTGTAGTACTACAAGTGGCTAAATGGTACAGCTCTACCTAAAGCAACCTAGTTTGCAGAATGTCAACAATGAGTTTTACTTTGAATAGGGTCAAGAGTGTCAAATTCTCAAATGTGTTGCAATATACAGTGCTCTAAGAGTAAATATCTTACTTGTTATATAACACGATATCTGGCTTCCAGATCTTATGTGACGGCACACGAATAAACTGGACACCTCCATAGTTGTCTGGATTCCACTTGAGCTTGTAATCATTCCAGACCTAAACACAAAAGTCAAATAGAATTAAAACCTTCACAAAAACTGTGTCTATTTAATAGGCACAGTAGCCACTTCCCCACTATTTACAAGTTTAGTATGCATTGAATAGTTTCATCTGCTAGCTGTGCCTATTAAGCTATCAAAATGGAAATGGAACTCAGGGTGCAATCCTAAATAGAGTTAGGCCAGCATAAGCTAAGCTAGCAAAGTTTGGCCAGCACAAGGGCCACCATAAATTATGTTTGGACACTCTCGGAGTCAGGGGAATGGCGCACATCTGTGTGCTGGCCTCTCTGACTCAGAGTAGTCTAAACACGCTTTATGGTGGCCTTTGTGCTGGCCATACTTTGCCGTTTTAGCTTATGCCGGCCTCACTCCAGTTTAGGATTGTGCTCTCAATCACACTCTGGGATGGGGCCGGCCCAACCATGAGGCTTACTGAAGTGTTTGCCTAAGGTGAGAGTTTGTTTCCTATCAGAGGCCATTGAAAGGTAGAGATGTTCAGCAGTGGTGTAGCTAAGGGGGTTCCAATTGCACCAGGTAACAAGCTTTAGGGGAGCAACAAGCTGAGCTTGACATTAGTGGCCAAAATTGTGAAAATTGTGTTATGTGAAAATTGTGTGAAAATTGTGTTAATAATACTAGCATGTTATAGATGTGTGGAAAGTTTAATGCTGAACGCAATGAAACAAACTGCATTGGAATATCTGTATTTTATAAACTATGGCAAATTAAGAAAAAAAACTTGATTGAATAAATTTGATTTTGTTGTCTTTGCCCCAGGTAGCAGATGCCTTAGCTATGCCACTGATGCTCAGAATGCAGTAAGGCAAAGCATTGAAGATAAAATGTATTCAGTCAAATAGGGGGGACAGAGGAAGAGGCAGGTTACATGTTAGAATACAGGTGGATCTAATGACAAACCACTAGATGGTGGTTTAATCAATTGGGACACTGTAATCAGTTACCTAATTAATGTCACCCCTGGTGTATATTTATTAATTCACCCTGTAACATCACAGAGCATTGCAAAACATGAGGGCTATGTGGCTGAAGATTGCTTTGATTTTTCTATTTTTAGAGAACCTCCCACTGTGAAGAACTTAGAGATCCTTAAGTCCTCTGTGCTGCTTCAGTAAGATTTCATCAAACTTTGTGTCCTGCTCTGTTGCAGCTGATCTAATGCAAATCATTCAAACAACCACTAGGTGTCAGACGTACACAAAGTTGCAGCTGCCCAGACTGCAGTCTTTCCATCTTCCTGGTTCCTTCAATTTAAGCTGTAATCTTTGAGCCTTCCTTCCCCAAAATGGAACTTTAAATATATTAAAAAGACTTGCTCTTTCTGGCCAAAAGTACTGCTGAAGTAGCCAAAAGTGCTAGAGCTTTGAATGGAAATGATGTCAATTGCAAAATCCTTGGAGCAATAAGAAATCCTTTCTTTAGCAAAATGTTTGCCGCTTTTCTTTTCTTCTTCTGTGAAGATATTCATGTTCTAAAAGGAATAAGTGCTCTTGTTCTTTTAAGGACTCTGAAGCCAGGTACAGTTTTTTTCCCCATCATTGTACAACTGTAAAGGGAGAAGCTGTACGTGTAGAACTTCTCCCTTTCCTGGGGGGGGGGGAACAGTTCCCTTTGGAACAGAGTCACTCTGCCCTGAGCATTTGTCCAGTGTTTACAAGCATAGGCAGGATAATTTTCACATCACTTCAGGTTCAGTGGACGCCGTTCACACATATAGCTGCTAAACAAGAAGTGATGAGACTGAGAAATAGGTTACCCATAATAAACATGCATGTGTGAATCTACCTTTGTATTTTCAAGTAACATTTGAAGTGGCACACATGGATTTTACTGTAGCAATTAAAATATTTGCAAGCTTACAGTATAATTTTGGTAGTGTTGAAATCACAGTTGAACGTGGAGCTCTTCGACTGTAACAGATCTGCAAGTGAAGTGCACGCACTGAAATAGTTAATGACATTTAACTTTCTGAGGATTCTCTGTTTGCTACTTACATGTCTCAGCCATAAATTGGTCTCCATAATCTGGTTCACTTCATCCTGGAGGAGGAAAAACCATAGAAGTTTTGGAAGCCTTTATACTTGATGTATAGAGCCCTTGTGGTTGTCCAGAAGAAAATGACTTTGGCTTTTCCGCCAGTGGAACTGCTGGGATCTCTGCCCTGTGACCCAGAAGTCTTTTCCCTGAGCCTTAGGTAAAGGTAAAGGTTTCCCCACGACCGAATGGTCTAGTCGTGACCGACTGTAGGGGGCGGTGCTCATCTCCGTTTCAAAGCCTGTAGAGCAGACGTTTTTGTCCGAGGACAAGCTTCCGTGGTCATGTGGCCGCCATGACTCTACGCCCGTAGTGCACAGAACGCTGTTCCCTTCCCACCGAAGTGGTCCCTATTTATCTCCTTGCATTTAGGTGCTTTTGAACTGCTAGGTTGGCAGGAGCTGCGACAAGCAACGGGAGCTCACTCCGTCACGCAGTCTCGAACTCCCAACTTTGCAGTCGAAAGCCCAGCAACAGCGGATTAACTCGCTGCACCACCATGTCCCTACATGCCTTGAGCCCTAGCCAAGTGCTAAAAACATTTTTTTGAAGGACCTAG
The DNA here is from genome assembly GCA_029204185.1 of Lerista edwardsae. Taxonomy (NCBI): domain Eukaryota; kingdom Metazoa; phylum Chordata; class Lepidosauria; order Squamata; family Scincidae; genus Lerista; species Lerista edwardsae. The sequence continues at coordinate 7,491,375 of JAJKFI010000020.1, forward strand.
CATCCTTTATGGGGAGGGGCCCTATCGCCACACTTCAGTATCTACTTGTATTGCCCAGTCAGGTTCAGGCCCTAGGATTTCTGGTAGCAATCCTGAGAGTCTGATGGCCTATTCTGGGCAAGATGGACCATTGAACTAGATAGCTTCCTCTGCTTTATGGCATTCTTCAACCTGTGGGTCACTACCCCAATGGGATAGCAAAGATAGAGGGTCTGCCACAGCAACCTTTCAAAGCCTGTGCAAGAGAGGGCTTGGATCCAATCAAATCATCGTACTGCCCTATCAAAACTGAGTTCTTGACATAATCCTGCACAGCCTCGCTGTCTTGCCCTGCAGCTTCTAAGGTTGGCCTTGCCCGTGCTGCTACCGCACAGGGTTGTTGTGAAGACATAAGAGGTAACCAGGTGGGCAGGACAGGGTGGGTGGTGGTGGCAGGGGGGCAGCTCAGGTCCTGGGAGAGGCTGGGATTGGCAGTGGGTCCCAAATCTATTAGGGGGGGGGTGGCACAAAAAAGGATGAAGACCACTGCTTTATATTATATATGATCACCCAACACAATTAGTCGCACGACTACATCTACTTACCACCTTTACTAGCTGTGACAGGGACACCTCAAACCAAATGATGACCGGATCTGACACATTCTCTACAGGCCTGATAATGTTGTTGTAATTTGCGAACAATTCTGTGTACAGCTGGTGCTCGGCTTCAGAACAACAGCAGCCTAAAGGAGGACAGAGAAAAACAAACACACACCGCCCAAAATCTTGGCTTGAGAATCTCAAGCCATCGAGGAAGCGTCGTGCTGACAGCTATCATTTTCTCTGAAAATTAAATCACAAGCTATTACCCAGCTGCCTTTATCGAGTGTGTTTTTCGTCCACAGACACACTAGACAGGCATCAAATGGAAGCAAAGCAAGTGGTCTGGAGTTCATCATTCGTATGGACATGGTCTCAATTTAATTTCCTAATGCTCATGTGGCCACTGAAGACGAGCCCAGCTTTTGTCTGAGCAGAAGATGCAATTTATGGTCCAGTTATATAATTACAGCAAGACGGAACTGACAAGGGGAATGATGGGGCTTGGTTTGTGAGTTGTTGTTTTCTTCCTTGCCAGGTGAAAACACAGAAAATTATGTGGGGTGGGGGAGAAGAATCTTGAACCAACTTCAACATCACCCACTGAAAACAATTGAGAGGAAGCATCCGAAACGTGTCTGCATTGCGGTGCTATTAAATTAGCTTTTTCGGGCGTATGATGTTTTTTAAACATATGCATCACTTCCTCCCTTTTTGCCCAAGTATACATGTTGGCATGGTGCTTTTTCCTCTCTGAAGCGGGGACTTTTTAGCAAAATACATATTTAGCACTGCTGAATTTCTGCAGAGAAAATTATCCACCCATGCAAAAACTCATACATGCTCATTGCTTTGGAGTGGTGGGCCCTGCACATGGAAAGGGGAGCTGGCGATTAAATGGCAGAGGGCTCTGCAAGCTAATAAGCAAAGCACATTTTCTGAAGAAAAAAACAGCAAAGAATCTGCGTAGACAGAAAAACAAAAACATAGAAAAGCCATATTGCCATATTTACATTGTGAGAAGACATAGCATGTATGTGCTGCACGTTCCCTACTAAGCCAATAGAAAAGGTGTCTGGTCAATGCTTTGGTCATTTTTAAATTCATGATTGTATCACGGTGGAACTAAGTGGTTGTGTTGTGCTGGTGGTCCAGAGCACAACCAGAGCAACCTGTGCATGTGTGCAAAATGCATCCACTCATGCCACAGGGGTATGGCTGCTGTCTCCCAGCAGCCTCTTGTATGGCACACTGTTCCAAAGGACCACCAGTATGGTGGGGGGGAGGCTGCTGCTGGGGGCAGGGGCTGCAAGCCCATAATTAGAAGCAATGTTGTGCTTTTTTGGATCCTGCTCCGTATTAGGTGGATTCGGAGTTTGCAACAGTCACACCAAGAAGTTATGAATAAGACCTTGTTTTATATCTTTGTTATCTTGTGACCGCTTTGGTGTGTGTTCTTCTGTAATGGTCAAGTAGTAACATCAATGGTGACAGAAGCAGCTCCTTCCCCTTCAGATAAACTCAAAGTCAAAAATCAAAGACATAGGCTCAAGGATACTTGTCAAGGCAAGATGGGGGACTGAAAGATGCTGGGGGAAAGTTAGATGACCGTTGTGCAGTGGTGAGCTCTATATCTAAGTGCTTGCTATGTGAAAGAGGACAGCCACTCTCCCAACACTGCATGTTTGCAAGACTAGTGGTGCTCCTTTACATGTGTGCAGTTGGGTGATGTGTCTGATGCGCAACCAGTGTATAGTTCAGGTGAGTTGCACAACCATGCACTTTTTCCGCAGGTGTGTCAGGGACACTGTCCAGTTAAGGAAAGTTTGTTCCTTTTGTACCCACTCAGCTTTGAGAACCTCCAAGTATTTTTTGTGTCTGTGTCTAACAGTCTGACTCCATTCTTGCCCATGTGCCAGCCAAATAATAGTTCCAACCAGTGGTGGGATTCAGGGGGGTTGCCCAGGTTCTATAGAACCGGTCGTTAAATGGCTGGGCCCCGCCCACTCGCTTACCTCAGCTGGCTTCAGGTTTGTTTGTTTTTTGCTCCGGCTATGATGTCATAGAACCAGTTGTTAATTTATTTGAATCCCACCACTGGTTCCAACCTCAACAACTATTTTATATCCTAACAGAAATGTGACAGCAAACCCCACATTTATTTCCTTTCTGTTGGATATATTCTAGCCTTAACAAAAAGGAGAAATGAAGATGTCCCCAAACTCAAAATGTTACTAGCAGCAGATTTATCCTCCGACTAGTTTTACATGTTACTGGCTTCTGGCATTTCATCTGAAAAATCTGAGACTATATATGGTTTAAAATCTCTCAGCTTGCTAGGAAGAGTGTTAGATACTATCAGCTCCTTACTGGCCAAAAAAAAAAAAAAAGGATTATTAATTTGAAAATATTTGTATGATAAACATTCAAAGGAAGATATATGTATTGTTTTGATCATGCTTTAATTTGAATTTTTTCCCCAAAGAAATAAGCTAAGTACAGTCAGGTTAGCATTTTAGCTTAGAGAACTTTTATTAACAACCCTCATTCGTGAGCCTGGAATGATTTCCTTGGCAAAAATACTTTGGAGTTGTAAGTTTTGTACTCTTCTCCCTTGAGATGGCCTGTTCCCCTGCTGAGTCCACCCAAATGCCAACACCCTTCACCCTGCAATGGGTGTTTCAGTATTTGAGTCAAAATTCCCATCTCTTGCGTTTGCACAAATGTGTTGATTGACAGTCTGGATTTCACAGAGATATAATGCACTTGTTCCAAGCATCAAGTTAAAGCTGGAGGCAACTATCTCTGCCCTTTACCACACTGTAGGAGTCTCAACATACCCCTAAACAAAAATACCCCTAGCATTTCTGGTACCCGGTCCCTGGAAAATGATCAGCACTGCTTACAAGCCCATGTCAGCTTGTGGGCTTTTCAAACAAGAGGGAGATTAAAAAAACCTGCACAGCTCCCTAGATGAATATGCATCTTACAGCACACAACCCCACCTTCCATCCTGTTTGAACCCAGTACCAGCAAGAAGTGTTTTCTATGTTAGAATCACTTTCCCCACTCTAAACAAACCAAAAGGCAAAGCTCACTTACCTCGAAGGAAGAAGCAAAAAGCGACAAGCAGAAGATGCTTAACAGCCCTCCCCATGGCGCTCTGATTTACCACTCATCAGCGGAGCCTGCTGTAGGGGTTCATCTGGCAGCTTCATACAGAGACCTGCAAAAGAGACAGCCTAGATTCTGATGGACGCAGTCATGGCAATGGGCAAACAGAGGGACCCTGATCTGTACTAGGAAGGAAGCTCCCTGTATAATTGCAGCCCGGCCCCTTTTTTTCAGCTGCTCACACTGAGAGAGGAGAAGCCTCACCGAATGGGTGCAGCTACCACAAGCACGAAGCACTCCTCGGCCACTGGTGCAGGAGAAAGGCCGTTCACTGATGCATGAGTGGAGAAGCCAGTAATCTGATCACATTAAGAGCTTTTGCAATTGGCTCTGTGCACGGAATCGGAGTTGCCATCTGAACCCGGTGCCAAGCGGTTCCAACAGGTCCGGTTAATGAAAATGGGATAATTGAATTGGGCACGCCACAAAGATATTGACATGAGAGATGCTTGAGTTTGTATGGCATTGAAAAGAGCACTTTGGAGCGGATGATCAGGCCCCATTAATGAATTAGCTGACACAAATCCTGGATGTTTATGGATGTTTTATTATCGGAAAGACCAATGCAGGGAAGGAGAGGGAGCTAGAAGAGGCTGGTGCCTGAAGCCTACAAACTAGGCCAGCAGTCTTCTACTTGTTCAGGCCAAGCGGTCGTCATTTAATCCCATCTGCAACATTGGACCCACTTTGAATTTGTGACCATATGTGCCCATGTGGAATGGAAGACAGGGCTGTCATATTTTAGCAGCTGTGTAGAAGGGAAACATCCGGCAGTGGAGCTTGTCATACAGGAGTGAAGAAGCCATGGCTACCAAAATATCTTCATTAGAGATCCTTCTCCTGGTGTTGCTGCCCTCAGATATTAGGTGGGTGGTGCCTGAGAAAGGGGCATATTCAACTGTAACACTCTGTGGGATGCCGTCCTTAGAGAAGCTTGTCTGGTGGCCAGATTGGTTGACATTCAGATGGTATGCAAAGCCAACGGAGGCTGAGCAGTTTTGGTAACTGATTGGTGGGAGGCACCCATCCATCTCTGCCTACGAGCCCCCTCTTTCTAGTCCATAGTTTCAAAAAGGAAAAGAGGAACAGAGCAGAAGAGGAAGTCTTGGGGGAATAGAGAGTGCTGGGCTAGAGTGTCTCTGATGCTGTTCTTCCTCTTCTGCTTCATTCCCCTCTCTTCAAATCCAGCGAGTAGAAGGAAGTGGAGGAGTAGCAAGAGCTGGCACCCCACGAGGTGATGGAGAGGCGCATTTGTCCTGACACCTTGGGGCGTGGCCTTAGGTTGACCATGGTGGCCTTTTAATTTGTCCAAGAACTTAAAATGTTGGCGCTCTCACATTTTATTAAAAGTTTTAATCCGTTGTCTGTTCTGTCAACTGACGTATCTAAGTTTAAATCTTGCATGCTGGTTTACTGTGGTATTCCTGTTTCAAAAAGTTGATGGTTCCATTTTTCTGAAGTGTAAGCAACACTTGGAAATTGAATAGAATTAAGATAGACATCTTTATTTTAAAAATGTGACTACTAAAGTGTGTGGTCCTTTGCATCTAATCATCTTTGTCCACTCCCTGTTAAGATGAGGGCGCAATCCTAACCTGGAGTTAGGCTGGCACAGTTAAGCCAGCCAAGTTTGACCAGCACAAAGGGTACCGTAAAGAGCATTTGGACCACTCTCAGAGTCAGGGAGGATGGTGCACATTTGTGTGCTTGCCTCTCTGACTCTGAGAGTGGTCCAAACATACGGTGTACCTTGTGCCAGCTAAACTTTGCTGGCCTAACTGTGCCAGCCTAACTCCAGGTTAGGATTGTGCCCTGAAAGTCAAAGAAGTGCCACCAATTCCACTGTGATCCACCAATTGAATACCAATGACATGGGCAATCAGTGGGCAGGGGTGGTAGGCTACAAAGTGAGAATCTTCGTGCATCAAGTCTGCAAGATCTTACCTCCAATTGTAGAAGCATGATACTGCTTTTCTGTTTTGCATTTCTATCTTGCTCTTCTCCCATGGAGATGAGGAACATTTGTATTGCCTTCACAACAACCCTGTGAAGGTAGTTAATAACAGATAGTGATCAGCCCAAAGTCACCTAGTGAGTCAGCGGAGCCCTGGTCTTTCAGTTCTAGTCTGACTCTACACCAATCGATCGATCAATCGATCGATCGATCGATCGATCGATCGATCAATCCAATCAATCAATCAATCAATCAATCAATCAATCAATCAATCAACCAACCAACCAACCAACCAACCAACCAACCAACCAACAGGTACTTATATACTGCTTTTCAACACGAAGTTCACAAAGCGGTTTACAGGCAAATAATAATGATAAATGGCTCCCTGTCCCAAAGGGCTCACAATCTTAAAAAAAAGGCAGACCACCAGCAACAGCTACAAGAAAGACTGCGCAGGGGTGAAGAGGGACAATTACTCTCCCCCTGTTAAATATAAGAGGAGCACCCCTTGAAAAAATGCCTCTTGCCCAGTTAGCAGGGGTAGTTTTAAAACTGGTTTTAGTTATGTTAGTGGTAAGGAGGGGAAAGAACTCTGCAAAAGCTCCTGGAATCCTTTATATTAGACCCAATTTTTCTGGAATTAACCACTAATTCAGTCCATTATTACGGATTCCTACTGTGATGTAAGCCGGAGTAGAACACAGCTGATTGCATCCCAGCTGTCATAACAATTTTGTACCTAAGGATCAGGGGTCTCCAAACTACAGCCTGAGGGTCACATCCAGCCTGCCATAAGATGTTATCCGGTCTTCAACAATCTTTTTTGTCAGAGTATTTGCTAATTTTTAACTTTTTTACTCCTTACATATTATTTCTCAGTTTAAGCATGGCACTGTTTTTTTAATTGTCACATTTCTCTGTTCTGAATCATATCATGCGGATTACAAAAAAGAGCCAAGTAAAACATATTCATTCGTTTAATTTTCATTCGTTCATTTATAGAACTGATTTATTTATTTTATTTTGGCCCATGAAAACGTGTAAAATATACAATGTGGCCTTCATACTGAAAAGTTTGGAGACCCTTCCTATATAGGAAGTAGTTAATCAGCAAGTGTGAGACACGTAGGCCACCACAAGGTGGCAGTGGAGATGAAGCAGTTCCTCTGGTTTTTTTTCCCCCTTCCCATCTAGCCACAGTTCTAGAACTTGCTGCTTGTCAGCTCCAATTCTAATGCAAATAATAGCGTTTTCAAACACTGCTGGGGGGGGGGGGGAGCCAGTGGTGTTCTGTGTGCAATTTGGAATGGAAACACAATCAGTTGGGAAAGTGTTAACCTGTGGTATCACTAGGGTTGATGTCACTCCCTCTGATTGGCAGTTACCACACCGCTTTCTTTTTCTGTTAATATTGGTAGTGGTTTCAACAGTGATTTAAAAAGCTGCTCACCTTGGAGGTTGTCTCCCTCCAACAATGGTAGCACCCAGAGTGCATGTGCTAACCCAGTGCCTGTCCTATTTCTTTTCCTCCCCTTTCACAGCTCCCTGCTGCAAAGCATTATGGGCAGTAATGGCATCTAAATGATTTAGCAACAGGTACTCACTTTTGATTGGCACTTGTGTCGGGGCCCGCCCACCGGAAGTGAGGTCATAGCTGGAACCCAGGAACTGCTGCGCCTCCTCGGTAGGCCGCACGGTCGCCTGGGAGAAGGCCCGGGACTCCCCGGGCCTTCCCCGGGACCACCGCGCGGGCTACCGATTCCCCCCCAGGAACTGCCGCGCCTCCTCGGGAGGGAGCCCCAGGCAGCCTACCTGCTCATGCTGCTGTCGCCGTTGGTCTCCCTCGCTCCGCTGCCTGCCTGCCTGCCTGCCTGCCTGGCTCTGAGAACGTGCAGGCAACTCAAACGTGCAGGCAATTCAAACGTTGCAGGGGGCGGGGCGGGGCGCCTACAGAGTTGACGAGTGGGTGGGTGAATGAGCGGGGCCAGCCCTAATCCTAGGAACGGGTACTCGCGTACCCCCATGTACCCGCTACATGACATGTCTGATTATGGGGTTTATAGTCATTCAGGCAGAAAGTGTGGTGACTTGGTTGAAACCTGAAATACTGGAGGGTTTTTATAGATAGTCATTTTGATGTCAGACACACCCCATGGTGTCACCCAGTGCAATCCAGCCCTGATGCTGTCCGCATTCCCCCCCCATGACATCACGGGGCTTAACCAGCTTTTCTCCTGCCTCTCTGCTCCAAGCTCTCATCTGTGAAAACAGCAAGGCTCCTGAACCTACGTTCTATTCTCAGACCATTAGTCCATCTACTGTAGCTCTGTATTGTCTCCACAGACTGGTGGCAGTAGTGCAATTTGGGGGGGGGGGCAGGGTGTCTTTCCCAGCTCTACCCAAGGATGCCAGAAGCCAAACCTGGGACCTTCTGCATGCAAAGTAGATGCTCTGCCACCGAGCTACAGCCCCTCTCCTGACTACAGCTTGCTCACACCCTGTTATGTTGTTTCCCTGAGAGTATTGGAGACAGATGATCCAGGGAATATGGTGGGCTGGAGGCTATTGGCTGGAAAAATGGGTGCCCATTCTACTGTGTCCCTATGACTCCAAAAGGAAGGGAAATGATCTTCCATCTCATTGAAATGCCTACCAGGGAGGAGGCAGGTGCACCCACAAAGGAAGGAACGGGCTATAAACTATTCCGTCAGGGGGCTGCAATGATAAGCTCTCCGAGGGTCCTTATTCAACAGGGACTGTCCTTACCTGGTTCTCTGATGCCGGTGATATAATTGCAGTACTTATTTTTGCACTTAGGTCACACCTCGTTAAACAGTTGTTTGTGGGAGTTGATAGGGTTGTCTTCCATGGGGTTCAGCCTCCCCCTCCAGAGTCTCTAGGACTCAAATCTCTCAGTGGAGAGTGGACTTTTGAGTGGGGTGTGGCTCTGTCTTGTCTCTGGTATGTGCATATATAGATGCAGTCATGAACACAAAGGCGCCGTGTCCTGCCCAGCTGGCCATTTTATCTGCTGGTGGAACTCATTTGGCACTGCTGATAGAAGCCTGCAGGACCATTAAGCTTTCTTGGCATGTCTTTCACCAAAAGAGAACACACTGTCTTGGCACAGATCTGGTGGCAGAGTCAATGAATGCAGCATAAAGCAGATGCAGTTGAGCCTTCGGCAACGGGTAATGGGAGGGAGTGGGTGGGTGGGTGGGTGGGTGGAGAAAAGCCTCGGACAACCATCCCTCGCACGAGAAGGCTGTATGCAAGCCTGTTCTTACCGGAGAAGCGTGGCATTACAAGCATTCCCTCCTTTTCATCCACGGCGTGGTTGCAGGGCACTGGATGAGTTCTCTGCTTTCACTCACCATGTGTGCAGATTCAATATCACATCTGTAGGGTGGCCACACCACGTCCCACTGCATGACACGGTGTGGTTTTGGGACTGAAGCCATGTGGGGCTGCAGCTGTTTCAGCCTCTAGAACGACTTTGTGGCTGCCCTGTAGATACGTCACAAGCTTTTAGGCCAGCATTTCTCAAACTGTGGATTGGGACCCATTCGAAAGCTTGTGTCCTGTTTTCTAGTGGGTCCTGCAGAGCCTCCACTGAAAACATGGGTGATGGAAAGATCAGATTTTGCCCCAAGCTCTGTAGCGGTTCAAAAATCAGATAGCTGCTAATTTCTTCAAACGGATAGCTTCAAACAGCTGAGCTCCTGCAGTTTGCAAGCTTGTGTAAAAATAGGGAGATAAATGTTTGAGGGTGCAATGTGCAGTCCTAACCTGGAGTTAGGCTGGCACAGTTAGGCCAGCAAAGTTTGGCCGGCACAAGGGATGCTGTAAAGTATGTTTGGACCACTGTTGGAGTCAGGCCAGTGCACAGACGTGCACTATCCTTCTTGACTCCGAGAGTAGTCCACACTGTACAGTGACCCTTGTGCTGGCCAAACTTTGCTGGCCTAACTGTGCCGGCCTAACTCCAGGTTAGGATTGGGATCTAAGTAATGTCAGAGACGTTGAGGACCACAAGTGTTATCATGACATTACTGATCTTGAGATGGTTGTATCTTACACTGGATGCCAGAAACCTTTTCAAAGCATTATAAAATCCATATAACCTGTGTGTAATCTTTCCTTAGTATGAGCTTGAAGGAAGCTTGTTACTTAATGAGGTTTTTACTTAAGAATGTGCTTTGAACTTTGTGGCATGATCTTCCTAATGAGCAGTGCAAAGCTCTGTCAATACTTCATAATGAGCAGTATGAAGGCCTATCAATAGGTAGAGATGCTGGATGCCTAGAATACACTAACAGGGGACATCATTTCAGTGAAATCTAGGGTTTTGGAGAAATTGAATGCTAAAAACACACTTAGGCACATGTCAGAGAAAAACATGCACAACACCCATGCTTAATTTTATATAATAGATGTGTTCCAAATAAGGTGGTGGGATAATTTCTGAAACTATGGATACAAAGAAAACTATAAAAACTCTCTACCTTTGTACTGGTCTGCAGTCCAAGACAGCTGACCTGTGCACTGGGCAATTGCTCTTAAAATAAAAAGAATATCTGTAAACTAGAATCTGCTTGTCTTCAGTGTGTGATTTCTCCAGATCAGAAACACAGGGAAGCAGGTGGTTCCCCAAGAATAGTGCATGTAGAGGTGGAGGTGATTGCAATCCAGATCAATGGGGCAAACAGTTAAAGCCACCCCCCATGTTTTTCTGATTGTGCCCCACACACATGATGAAGACTATGAAAATGGCAGCACATACTTCCAAAGTAATGTACATGTTTTGACCCTAAACAGAAACACAAAGAAGAAATAATAGGCAGCCACTAGGAGAGTTGTTCTGTTGGAAGAAGAGCCCACTGGATCAGGCCAAAGGCCCATCTACTCCAGCTTTCTGTATCTCATAGTGGCCCACCAGATGCCTCAGGGAGCACACAAGACAACTAGATACCTGCATCTTGTTGCCACTCCCCTGCAGCTGGCATTCTGAGGTCCTGTTCCCTTTTTGAATCCAAGGGAACCCAAAGACTGGGAAGGAAAGCTATGGAGGAAGCCACAAATATGCTACCCTGGTGGGGAGAGGCATTTGGCATGCAGCCTCAGATACCAGAAAGTCTTGGACCAGTCCTGAAGCAGTGAAAGACAATCTATTTGGGTAGATGTTTGGTAGACTGGGGTTAAATAGAAGAGTGATTTAATTTAGTATATTTCATTTTTTTCTATTTTTCATTATTGCTCATCATAAACTGCCAGAATGGAGGGAGGGATATAAGCCCAGGAATAAACAAATTACATTGAATCAGGATGCTGTATGTTTTATTTGTAGAAAATCTGAGTAAACGGCCAGACTTTGAGACTAGTAGATCTCAAATCGCTGTCTAGCCCAGCTGTTGGGAACGTAGTCTTCTGTGTTGAATTCAGTTGGCTTAAGGGCTCACGGCGATCGAGTGGTTTTGAAAAAGTGGCTGGAGAAATAATCCGACAGTCCCCAGAACACAAACGAAGACAAATATCCAGAGAAACAGTCTGTCCACTACCATAGCAACATATTTCCAGTCTTCAATGACCTGGAGGAAAAAGCCAATTAAATACATTTTAAAAAGTATCAGTTGCATAAACTTCTCTCTGCCAGTCCCCACTTCCCAAATTGCATTCTCGAAGCTTCTGTCTTGCATGAATCTGAATGTGGCTTCATTATATATAGTGATATTAAATGCTAGCTGGCAATTTGTCACTGAGGAACCTACCCAAGGCTTTGAAATATATAAGGATCAGAATTGAATGTTGCCAACTTTGTACACTCCAGTGGCTTCTGCTCACCATGAAGGACGTTCCCATAAGAAAAGTCTCAAGGCGCAATCCTAACCTGGAATTAGGCTGGCACAGCTAGGCCAGCAAAGTTTGGCTGGCATAGGGGACACTATAAAGCACATTTGGATCACTATCAGAGTCAGGGAGGACGGTGCACCTCTGTGTGCCAGCCTCTCTGACTCATAGAATGGTCTGAACAGACTTTACGGTGTCCCTTGTGCCAGCCAAACTTTGTTGGCCTAACTGTGCCGGCCTAACGCCAGGTTAGGATCAGTGGTGTCATCCTACCAGTACGCAGGGCGGGACATCCGGGTGATCGGCAGCCCGCCCGTCGTGTACCGCAGTGTTACACCGTTTACGTAATGTACGCAAGCAGCGTAACTGGTTACGCAAACGGTGTAACGCTGCGGTATGCGACGGGCAGGCTGCCGATCACCCGGATGCCCTGCCCAGCGTACCGGTAGGATGACACCACTGGTTAGGATTGCGTCCTCAATGGATTAGGTCACCTAGCCCAGCACTCTGCCTTCCACGGTGGCCAACCTGATGTCTTCCTGTCATCACAAGCAAGACTTGAAGGAAATAACTCTCTGCCCACTCAGTAGTGGAGCTACTGCAACTTGCTGTGTAAACAGCCCCTTCCACTCGCTGTCAGAGCCATTCTGGGCAGCGACAGCAACTTCTAGACCAATACCCAGAATGGAACCAGTATGTATCTGGGGGACTTCATGTAAATCAGTGTTCTTCAACCTGTGTGTCAGGACCCCAGCAGGGTCACGACGCCTCATTTGCATCAACCTGTCAAAGCCTGTGTAAGAGAGGACTTGGATTCAATCCAATAATAGTACTTTCTTATCAAAACTGAGTTCTTGGTTTAATCCTACACAGCCTCTTCCCATTGTCTTGCCGCACATCTCCTAGGGTTGGCCCTGCTCAGGCTGCTGCATCATAGAGTTATTGTGAAGACACAAGAGGTCGGGGAAAATGGGGTGGGGTGGATCAGGTCAAGGGTTCAGCAGTGGGTCCCTAGGGCACAATCCTAACCTGGAGTTAGACCAGCACAGTTAGGCCAGCCAAATTTGGCTGGCACAAGGGATACCATAAACTATGTTTGGAGTTTAAACTATGTCTGACTCTCTATGACATAAACTATGTCTGACTCTCTCAGAGTCAGAGAGGCCAGCATACAGATGTGCACCATCTCCCCTGATTCCCAAAGTGGTCCAAATGCACTTTACGGTGGCCCTGGTGCCGGCGACTGGGAAAAGAGAAAGCATTATCATGCTACTCACACTCTCATTCTTGTCCTCGCTTCTCATGCGGTCTGCGATGAAAGTGACTCCGTCAATAGCTTCTTGGACTTCAGGAGAAAACTTCATCGAAGAGCGTAGCCGAACGTCTTGATGGCTACTGATCTGATCAGGATTCTCCGCAAGTTTCAGGTCATACTTTTTTGCAGAGGCCGTGTTCACAAAATAGGTGGAGGCCTTGTACGTGTCGGAAGGATCAGAGCAGAAACTGTCCACTTTACATCTCTTCCGGCTGCCCAGCTTTTGCCTGGTGGAATTATTCTCCGGGCGCTTCATGAACAGGAAGCTTGGAAGTCTTTCAAGGAAGACCACCTTCACCCACGGCGGCATTGTGTGGGTGCTGGGAGATCTGTGATGGACATTCAGCACACAGACACTGGTCACAATTGAGAACGTCACCAGTACCATTGTGAACATCAGGTATTTTCCAATCAGTGGAACGTCTAGTGATGTTGGGGGCACAATCTTGGAAATCAGCAACAAGAACACAGTCAAGGCGAGCAAGACGGAAATACATAAAGTCATTTTTTCCCCACAGTCTGATGGGAGGTAAAACATCAGGATGGCTAAGGATGTGATCAGAACACACGGTATTATGAGATTGATGGTATAAAACAGCGGCTTCCGCTTAATGATGAAGTCGTATGTCACGTCCACGTAATTGGGGTCAAAGGGGTTCACAGTTTTTCGCCCTGGGAGTGCCACAATGTCCCATTCGCCACTGGGCGTGAAGTCATCCATGCTGGCCGAACCCATTTTAAGAGTCATGTCAATTTCAGTGTGATCGTATGTCCATGACCGGAACTTCAAGGTGCAGTTTTGTTGGTCGAAGGGGAAATGTTTCACTTCAATTTTGCAAGCGCTCTTGTAGATGGCCGGAGGCAGCCACCAAATGCTCCCATTGTTTTTCACGACCACGTTTGTATATACTGAGACTTCGTAGGTGCCGTCGGCGCTAAAGAAATCAAGAAGAGGAAAACACAGTCATGGAATAGGTGGAGTGCAATGGGGTTTTTTTCCCCAAACAATGCAGGCCAGCTTGTTTCACTCTTATAACTCACTATACGTGCAGCGGCAGATCTAAGGGAGGGCAAAGCTCTAAGTTTTGCAAGAAGCCTTACCTTGCAGTGGAAATCATTCCTTTCCTGCACCATTTTAGCCAGTCCTCACAGGGAAAAGCAACATCTTGGCGTTGCTTACTGGCTACAGCAGCAAGGGAGAGGAGGGATTTACATGACAGGGTAAGGCTTCTTGCAACCCTTAGAGCTTTGCCCTCCCTGTAGATCCGCCTCTGTATATGTGTGACAACAGCTTCATGGGGCTTTTCCAGACAGTTTTAATAAAATAATTTAAATACACTTGGAATCATGCAAGCCTCTCCTAGCAGGGCCGGCTCTAGCAGTGGTGGGGCCCAATGCAGAACATTCCTGCGGGGGCCCCCACCCTCTCTGCAGCCCCCCCCCCACTCATCAAGAAGAGTGCTTGTGGTACTGCATACAAAGCATGGCACCTGGAAATAGTTGGTGGTGATATGATCACATCACTGCCAACTGCTCCCAGGTGGACCATTTGGGGCTGTCCAGAGGCAGGGGCAGGTGGCAGTGCATTACCAAGGCCAAGCTACTGTGCTTGCCCCACTGACTCACAGCCCATAGAGATCCCGGCTGCTGCAGCAAGCAATATGCTCACGCTGCGAGTGCGGGGGCCCCTGAAGTGCAGGGCCCAATGTGACGACATTGGTCACATTGGCTTAAGGCAGGCCCTGTGTCCTAGCATCACAGGTGTTGTGCCTCTCTTGCCTGGTGTCAGCCACCCACTCCCTGAACTGAGAAAGATTGGAGCCCTGGGGCAAAGTGCTGCTCTGGGTTCCTTTAGTACCTCCACCTGCCCCCTGATGGTACACTGGGCACTACCACTGGTACTGATGAGGACCAGACCTCTAATGGGTGTTGGCCCTTGGCCAGTGGCTGGCCTCTGACACCACCCCAGGCTATTGCCACCTCTCTAGCTATTCAAAAGTTGAAAAGCGGTCTCAGCCTTGCTTTTGTGCCTTGTCGAAGAAGCTGGAACTGAGGAACAGGGCAACAGCTGCTTGCCCAGACTTACTTATTGTAAAGCACGATGTCCGGAAGCCAGACTTTCTTAGCGGGTATCCTGAGTTTATTGATGCCTTCATATTCCGAAGGTTCCCAAGACAGGCGGTAGTCGGTCCATTCCTACAAAAAAGCAGTAGACCAGCGCAGTGACAGTTGCTTTTGAACTTCGCAGCATGCATATTTATACGTAGAATAGTAGAGAAGAAATGACGAAGGAAGAAGGCAAGGCTGGGTCAAGACCTCCCAGCATTGGAGGCTGCTGGAAGCACAACAGCCACCTCCTCTGTTGCAGCAGCTGCTTCTCTCAACCCTTCCCTGGCAGTGCGCTAGCTGCCATTGCTCCTCTCACTCCTTGGATTTGAAGAGGAAGAGGGGAACAGAGCAGATGAAGAAGCGTGCAGAACGAGAGAGTGTGGGCTCGTTAGTGCACCAAGGGGAGGTGGTGGTGGTCCATCCCAGGTGCCAGCCGTAAAGGGGTGCCAAGGGTGTGCCCGTCACAAAAATTGTAGCACCTGATTGGTGCTTTCTGAGGTGTCAGCAAGAAGGGAGAAGGGCTGCCCCCATCACCTGCTTATTGGTCCTTCCTTCATTGCAGTACAATACACAGGCACAAGGGATCCTAGCAGCCCAATCCAGCCTCCTCCAGCTGGCCCCATCTTTTCCAGCCACAGAGTCCTTGGCAAGTAGAAGCATCTTTGCAACTGGGTCTCTTGCTCCAGGTGCTCTGGGCAAGCAGTTAAAGTGCCATGCAGAAGCCAAGCTGAACGAGTGAGGGGGGGGAGGGTGTCATATACAGGAGTGGGCGTTAGAGAGTGGAAGGGGTGGCAGAGACAAGTGGGTGGTGGGCATTCAATCCACTGCCTAAGGCAACCATCTCAGTTGGCCTCATGGATGGCTCAACTGAGAGAGAGAGAGAGAGAGAAAGGAAGGAAGGAAGGAAGGAAGGAAGGAAGGAAGGAAGGAAGGAAG
>JAJKFI010000020.1:7514950-7529031 GCA_029204185.1 Lerista edwardsae
TATTATTATTATTATTATTATTATTATTATTATTATTATTATTATTATTATTAAAAATGCAGAACACCACCAGCAACAGCCACTAGAAAGACACTGCACAGGGGTGAATAGGGACAATTACTCTCCTCCTGCTAAATATAAGAGGAACACCACTGGTTACACCACTGCCCAGTTAGCAGTGGTCTTATTGATTTTGAAAAGCAGAAGTACTGTATATTTAACTGGAAACCCCAAAATCCCTAAAAGTAAAGTTAAAGGTTTCCCCACGACCAAATGATCTAGTCGTGACCGACTGTAGGGGGCGGTGCTCATCTCCGTTTCTAAGCCTGTAGAGCCGGCGTTTGTCCGAGGACAAGCTTCCGTGGTCACGTGGCCAGCATGACTATACACCTTAGCGCACGGAATGACATTACCTTCCCACCGAAGTGGTACCTATTTATCTACTTGCATTTTTACATGCTTTCAAACTGCTGGTTGGCAGGAGCTGGGACAAGCAATGGGAGCTCACTCCATTGCATGGTCTTGAACTCCCAACCTTCCGGTCAGAAAGCTCAGCAGCAGCGGTTTAACCTGCAGCGCCACCACATATCCCACCATAATCCCTACTTACAGATAAATATTTAAGTAAGAGTATGCAAATGATCAAGTTGACTAACTTCTGGCCTGATCCTATTCAGGGCCTATGGAAGACCCACAATCTGCTGCCAAAAGTCTCAGCTGGTCTGGTGCTACAAAAGCCACGCCAGTGTTGTGCGCTTTGGGGCCACCAGAATAAATGGCAGGAGATTTCACATATTAACCAGCAGCAGCCTAGGAATCTCGTGGCTGTTCACAGACCTAATTGTAACCATCCACCAGAATGCTCCATGGAACACATCCATCATTTTGTCACTTTCATGCTTTCACTTCACTTTCATGCTTAAATGTCTTATAAATTAATGTTTAATGTCACATAACATGACATTCCAAAATATGCACATGGTTAGTATGTTGACCCCTGTATTTGAATGAAATATTAAATAGAGACATCTGAAAGATGATATAATTGTGCACAGCCACCTGTTAAATCTCATTTCCCCTAGCAAGGACACAGGAAGACCATTTAAAGTTGCTGGGATATCAAAGGTAAGCTTTTCTCCTTGGGGGGGGGGGAAGAGTGGCAAAATAACTAGATGCAAACACAATAAATTTGGGGCTGAACTTGATGAGATATGGGAGCTCAGATCTCCCAACATTTCCTTTGGGAAAAAAAAGCACAAAGAGTTGCAGTGGCACATCAAATGGGGGACAGGGGACGTTCTGCCCCATGTGCCAGGGTGGAAAGGATATTATGCATATGCCCCACCTGCTTCTTGAGTCTGAGGGCGCAATCCTAACCTGGAGTTAAGCTGGCACAGTTAGGCCAGCAAAGTTTGGCTGGCACAAGGGACACCGTAAAGTATGCTTGGACTACATTCAGAGTCACAGAAATCAGCACACAGATGTGCACCATCCTCCCTGACTCAGAGAGTGGTCCAAACATGCTTTACAGAGGCCCTGGTGCGGGCCAAACTTTGCTGGCCTAACTGTGCCTGCCTAACTCCAGGATAGGATTGCTCTGAGTCAGAACATTGGTGGGGCACATGTGCACTCACAGCGGCGGCTTTGGTGAGGTGCATGCACACTCATCCCAGCCACTGTTCTGATTCAGGAGAACTTGGAAGTGACATCACGATGTCACTGCCCCAGGCACCAAGGCCCCTGGTGATGCTGCTTAAAAGTCACTCTCCAGAGTTTCAGGTAGCATCCTTTCCCAGCCTTAGCTGGAACTGGTAGGGGCTGAACCAGAGACATTCTACATACAAAGTGCTTGAGCCCAGTAATGGCATCTAAATGATTTAGCAACAGGTACTCACTTTTGATTGGCACTTGTGTCAGGGCCCGCCCACCGGAAGTGAGGTCATAGCCGAAACCCAGGAACCACCCCCAGGAACTGCCGCGCCTCCTCGGTAGGCCGCACGGCGGCCCAGGAGAAGGCCCAGGAGTCTGCTCACCTGCTCATGCTGCTGCTGCCGTCGGTCTCCCTCGCTCCGCTGCCTGCCTGGCTCTGAGGACGTGCAGGCAACTCAAACGTGCAGGCAATTCAAACGTTGCAGGAGGCGGAGTGGAGCGCCGACGGAGTCGACGAGTGGGCAGGCGAATGGGCGGGGCCAGCCCTAATCCTAGGAACGGGTACTCGCGTACCCCCGCGTACCCGCTACATGACATGTCTGCTCAAGCCCTTCCCTTGTTAGAAGTATACTCATTTGGATTGGCTGCCATCCTCTGCTGAATGTACCCATTAAACATTACAATATGAGTGCTCCTAGACAAGGGACACTTGCCCAGGAAAGCTGGTGGATGGGAAGAAGTGCTTAAGGATGACATGTTCATTGAGCTAAAACAGCTATTTTCAACCAGTGCGCCATAGCACATTGGTGTGCCGTGAATGGTCTGCTTTAGGAGTTTGGGGAATGACATTTATTAATAGGGCCACTGGGGGATGTGATCCCCCCACCAGTACATAGAGGTGGCCAGCAGCACAATGTCAATTGTCAAAAAACTGATGATGTGCCCTGACAATTTTAGCGATTTGTCAGTGTGCCGGGAGATGAAGAACGTTGAAAATTCCTGAGCTGATTCTTCAGTGGTAAACCCAGTATCTCTCACAATCTAGCCCAGGGACTCTCAAACTTCCTCCTGCTATGATCCACCAGTAATGTGGCAAAAGAGCACCGGGACCCACTTCCTTCTCCAACACTAGGCCTCTGCAGAAGCAACCAGAAGTCACTTTAACAAACCCGGAAGTAAGCCAGAAGTTACTTTTCCAGATGCTTCTAGAGCCTTCTGAGGCTTGCAGAGGCCCAGGGCAGCCTCCAATTGTGTCTGGAGGTCTCCAATTTGGAGCCAAATGGACACAAGGGTGGGTAAGTGGGTGAGCGAGAGGGCCCAACCCAGGACCCACCAGACACACTGGTTGAAAATTACTGTTTTAGCTCAATGAACATGTTGTCCTTAAGCACTGCTTCCCATTCACCAGCTTGCCTGAAAGTGTCCCCTGACTAGGAGTCCCCCACAGTTTGAGATACCCTGATCTAGTCAATTCTCCTCAGTCCCTCCTCTTCTCCATTCCCCTCTTCCTTTTCAAATATTTGGAAACGGGAAGAGGAGGAAGAGCAATGGTGGTACATAGAGGTGGCCATCCCCCCCCCAATCTGCCACCCCTCATGGACAGGCAGGCCTAAGTCCCTCAAAGCTAAATCTTAGGGTAGATGGGTTGATACATCTCTCTAGTCAGGGCCGGCCTTAAGCCAATGTGACCAATGTCATCACATTGGGCCCCGCACTTTTGCGACCCCCAACTCCAGCACAAAAATGATTACGGTGCTGGGGCACCTCCCTTATGAAGAAAGACTGCAGTGTTTGGGGCTCTTCAGTCTAGAAAAAAGGCGCCTGAGGGGGGACATGATTGAGACATACAAAATTATGCATGGAAGGGATAAAGTCGATAGAGGGATGTTCTTTTCCCTCCCTCAAAACACCAGAACCAGGGGGCATCCGCTAAAACTGAGGGTTGGGAGAGTTAAAACAGATAAAAGGAAGTACTTTTTTACCCAGCGGGTAGTTAATCTGTGGAACTCTTTGCCACAGGAGGTGGTGATGGCGTCTGGTCTAGATGCCTTTAAGAGGGGATTGGACGGATTTCTGGAGGAAAGGTCCATCGTGGGCTATAGGCAATGATGGATTGTGCAACCTCCTTACAAAGGTGGTGGGCTACTGGTACCGGGTGCAAGGGAGTGGCAACAGGATGCAAGCATCTTGTTGTCTCATGCCTCCCTGGGGCACCTGGTGGGCCGCTGTGAGATACAGGAAGCTGGACTAGATGGGCCTTTGGCCTGATCCAGCAGGGCTCTTCTTATGTTCTTATGTTCACAGTGAGTTTATTGCCTGCTGCAGCAGCCAGGATCTCTATGGGCTGTAAATCAGTGGGGCAAGCATAGCAGCTTTGACTTGGGCCCTCCCACCTGACCCTGCCTCCAAACAGCCCAAAATGGGTCTCCTGGAAGCAGTTGGTTGTGATGTCATAACCAGGTGCCATGCTTTGTGCATAGCACCACAAGGGCTCTTCTGGTGAGTGGGCCCCCCAGGGGCAAGGATGGGGGGGGCACGCCAATGCCTTGCACTGGGCTCCACTACTCCTAGAGCCAGCCATGTCTCTAGTGCACATGTACAGTACATCAGTAAAGTGCCATGCAGCATACAGTCTGCCATTCCACACTCCTTTGGAGCTGTTTGTAACAGAACGTTGTAGGGCAGTGCATGCTTTCCTAGCATATCGTTAGCCGAAAAGACAAATCTATTTTGGCTGTGAAAACACTTCAGGATGGGCTATTGAAGCATAAACACAGCAGATGGAGTAAAGCCTTCAGCATGTGCAATGAGGCTTTGAGTGCATGCATGCGCTCAGGCAGCAAGCCTTGGTATACGAACGGAGTCACGGCCCTCTCTTCGTTTCAGCGATGCTGAAAGGTACGATGGCATTTTCATTTGGGCACGCTGCTGGCACTTGAACATCTGCTTCCTCAAAATGTCTTTGGAAACTACAGTACTGTGCAGTACGTGAATCTGCGGATCGGAGATTCCTGGCACCAAGAGATGGCCTGAGGGCACATGATGCGGCTGCACTGGTAAAGCTAAGCAGATCTGGTCTACCTTTGGACTGTGCTTGGATGGAAGACCACCTGGTGGGGACCCCATACACATCACCCCAAGCTCCAGCATGGAAGAAAGTCCAGGTATAAATGCCATAAATATATTCATAAAGGGAGGAGGCATAGCTCAGCATCCCATCCCCAGACAAGTCATTAACCATCCTGAAAGCTGTCAGTGCCCGACCTTCTGTTTGCGGCTGTCCATGCAGTTCCCAAATCAGCACACAGGAAAACACACAGGGATTGCCCTTTTGGACACACAAACCAGCAGGGGGCACATTCACAGCCGCTGCCGCCGCCACCACCACAGAGCCTTGCCTTGACATGGCAGGCCCGCAGCGTGTTTTCACATCTGACACTCAAAGGGGCCTTCCATGTGTATTTGTGTGCATGCATGTGTGAGTATGATCAATGCTGCCTGGAAAGCAGAAGAGAGTTTAAATCCAACATGCCTTCTGGCCAATGCAAAGTTTTGCATTCTCACGAGAAGCAGGAAATGATTACATCAATTTAATGTAGGGAAAGCACATGGAACCAGGTTGTTTAGGAATGAGCCATTCTCACACGGTAGATGTCGTTTGCCCCCCATTATGAAGCAAACGCCACTAGATGTCAGGAGCACACTGACTTACATATTTTTGCAGATAGAAGCATGTGTGGGGTCTAAAATATATTCTGCTCCATCTAGACTCAGTGTTAGTCACTCCATTCCCTCTTAATTAAATTAAGCCCCAATTGCATCGTGTCCTGAAAGCAAAATAACTCGATTTACAAATCTTCATCATTTTCACTTAAGCGAAAGTACAAATTGTTGCCAAATTCCTATATATATATATTTCTGAATGTGTGTAATTTGGTTCCTTTTTGTCACAGCTGATCCACAACTTCTCCTCTGGCCAGTTAAAATTTGACATCAAGTGGAGCCACTTCATTCAAGTGGCCAGTGGAAAAAAGAGCAACAAAAAACAGTACTACTGTACAACTGTTCTGTGGTTCTGTGTTCATCACCAGTTGGGATGTTAAAACTCCTGGCTCATTCATCCTGCAGCTGGTTTATTTTTGCAGGAGCTTTAGTTTCATCACCCCTAGATTCTCTGTGGTTATCTAATGATTTAAAAAAAAAAAACAAGTGAGATTGAGATAACTCCTTTCTACTACAGCAATGGATCACTTAAGAAATAGGATGATCAAAACATCGATCGATTTCTTTACAGTGAAGTTGTCAGAGAGATTTGCTGGCTCTGCAACGCTGCAAAACTGAGTGAAAACTAATTTTTCTCTGTCCTTTTATTTCTTTAATTATTAAGACAGGGTGATCTCCTACTCTTCCAACAGTTTGATCACTTTATCTTATCATGATTTCTTGGCACAACAAACAAGCACCTCTCATGTAATGCCAACCGAGCTCTAATGTCAGCAAACAAGAGGAAGGCAACTCAAATTTAGGATTTCTAGAGCTTCTTAAATTATTGAATGTTATTGTTGTTACTTCTCAGCATGCTCTATAGAACATGGTTTATTAATGGGGCTTACATAGGTTGCACACCCTACTTGCCTTGGGTTCTACATTGATATTTTATTGCTGGAGTGCAGTAATTTCTAATGGATCTTCATTTTGAAACTGGTCTTAAAATCCCAGAATGCAACTAGGGGAATATTTAATTAAATCAAAAGATGACTTTTGATTTAATTCAATCAAAAAATTCTAGTATTTTTGGTTCCATCTTGCTCCAGGTTTTGTTTGCTTGTGATTTTTTTTTGTCCCTCGTCATGTTTATGATACTTAACAATAAATTGTGTTTTCAATTGTCAGGGAACAAATTCAATAAACCAATAAGTACATCTTGGTTAATGCAATAATGATTGTTGAAAGACTTTGGAAAGGACTGCCAGGTGCCCAGTCTAGTTGAACTTTGGAATTGCAGCCAGTTTGGTTCCCATCACCTTCAAGAGAACTAAACTGGTTGATCTAGGAGTGTGTAGAGTGGGTCAATAAACAACGCTGCTGAATTAATACCGCACTAAACATTCTCTATTACGAAACTGGGAAAACAGAAGACCATCTCTGCATTGATATTTTTTCACACCCATGCCCCTATTTTGACCACATTTGAAAGGTCGGTTGGATCCTGTTTATCAAACCAAAAGAGGAGCAGGATCTATAAAGGCATCACAATGCCAGTTTCAGACGGCGCTGTAAAGAAGCTGACACCCAACAGATGTTCAACATTAACATCCCGTTATGGATCTAATCCTATTAATGATGAGCCTTCATGTTCATTTCCAGTCAAGATTTCCAATATCATTTTGGCACTGATTAGGTGAGTTACAAACCATCACGCTGGCTGGCTGTGAAAAGACTGCAGACAACCACAAGAAAACAAATGTGTGTCTTTCCCCCCCAACTTTCCATGCAATTTCTTTGCGAAGAAGCAAGCCTGGCTGGAAGTTAGAGAGCCTTTTGCATTGCTTTTCTCAAAGATTCCTATGTGCTGCTTATCAAAGCCACCGTCCTTTCCGCAAACTGTACTGGAAAGAAAAGAGCACTCACCTTCAATACAAAAGGAAACCACAGCAAAGAAAAAGAGCCAGTTTGTATTCCTCATGGCAGTTATAAAAAGGGTCTTTGGCTGATCTTTGGTAGGGGACGCTGCCGGAGATGGGCTCAGCTGTCAAGTAGCACCGGCATGGGAAATCAAAGCAAAACAGCGCTTGGGAGGCATTCAGAGCCTGGAAGCAGAGAGGCTGTAGGACCCAGAAGGGCTTCTGTACCAAGGGGAGCTCTCCAGGGGAAGGTGATCCCTCCCCCTTTGCAGCTGATTAAAGAGAAGAAAACGTGGTAGAAGAAGAATCATGATGTGCTTAAAATGTGATAAAAGAAGGGAGAGCAAGTGGTATCAATGGGCCAGTGCACACATCTGCAAAAGACAATTGAATTATCCATGTGACTAGGCAGCGTTTAAAGGACTGCCTTATTAGCCAGGCTGCGTTGGAACTGGCAGGGAGGGAGGGCTGTCTTTCCGTGTCCAGGGAACGGACTGGAGAGAACTCTGTGCCAACGCATACGTGTCCAGGCAGTGCTGCTTCTCAGAGAACTGCAGGGCAGGTAGGAAGGTCATCCAGCCCAGCCCCACCTCCAAGCAGGAAACTTTGCCCATCCTCACTCATCCTGGTGCTCCACACCACTTCTGCCATAAGGAGGAATCAGAAGAGAAGCCAGGAGCTAGGGAGTCATTCATGATGGGGTGTCATCCCAAGGGTTAAAGTGCATGTGTTGTTAAGTCATGCATAATGAACCCAGGAGGTGGTCTTTTGATCATCAATCAATCAACAGTATTTATATACCGCTTTTCAACAAAAGGTTCACAAAGCTATTTACAGGCAAAAAAAAAAAAAAGCAAACTTTAAAAATATCAAAAAGAAGCCACAGGGGGCACCAATCTAGCCTAGAAAAGCATCACAGGACATTGCAGGGAATGTAGTTTTTTTTTCTCCCTGCATGTAGGCTGTGCAGGGGAAAATTGCCCCAAGCCATTATTTGCTCTGCAGTTACTATTGGCTGCAAACAGGGATGACTTTAAGCCAGTTAGACCAATGGCTCCCAACTAGGCCCCCCCTAAAGGTAACTGTGCTAGGGTAATCTAGCCTTGTTTGCAATTGTGTATTAAAATGTGCTTAGACCTATTTGGTCCATTGACTTACCTGTACTGTTTAAGCACAATTTTGATTGGTTTCTATTCCACCATAGAGATATGCATATTATTTATATATCTAAGGGCGCAATCCTAACCTGGAGTTAGGCCGGTACAGTTAGGCCAGCAAAGTTTGGCTGGCACAAGGGTATTGTATGTTTGGACCACTCTCGAAGTCAGAGAGGCCAGCACACACACGTGCGCAGAGGTGTAGCTAAAGAAGTGCAGGGGGGTGCACTTGCACTGGGCAACAAGCTTTAGGGGGGCAACAAGCTGAGCTTGACATTAGTGGCCAAAATTGTGAAAACCTTGGTATGCATGATTAAAACCATCATGTTATATATCATTGGAAAGGTAATTTAATGCAGAATGCAATGAAACAAATCGGAATGTTTCGGAACAAATCGGAATCTTTACTATGTCAAAGATTATGGCCAAAAAAACAGAGAAAAAGAAAATATAACTGTGACATCACTTCCTGTTGTGATGTCACTTCCAGGGCATCATTTTGCCCTCTGCACTGGGCTAAACTTTCATTAGCTACGTCGCTGGATGTGCGCCATCTTCCCTGACTCCGAGAGTGGTCAGTGGAAACATGCTTTAGGGTGGACCTTGTGCCAGCCAAACTTTGCTAGCTTAGCTTATGCCGGCCTAACTAGTGACGTTTATAATCAGGAAGCATCAATCGAATGTGAAAATCCAAGTGGCTCCCCTTCTTTTTATAGATGTGTGGAGGAGAGAAGAGGAATGGGCTGTGTTAGGGACATCTCTTCCACATTTCTGCTCTAGTTCCCTCTTCTGAATACAAGGAGTGGGAGAAGGGGGTCCATTAGGGGCAGACGCCCCTGCCCATCTGCCTGACCTCCATTTACATCATCACTGGGCTTGCCGAATTGACAGCTAACCTATGACAGAAACAATGGGTCATACTGGATTTTTTTCCCTAAGCCCAGCGGGCTCCTGCTGCAAGTGTTGGGAGGTCTTGGGCTGGGACTACATGAATTGCCTCTGGAACGTGATCCATGCCTACTCTGGTGACAGACCTGGCTGGGCGCCAAGGGAGTAAGGGCACAGATCCTGCCAGCACTTGGTCATCGGGGCCAGCTGCAGGGCATTTCCCCATCAGGGAGAGTTAAAAGAGGCCACACCTTGGGCTGAGCAGCCAGAACAGTACCAGATGAGGAGCTGGGGGGGTTGTGCCCGCTCTAGAAGGATTCAAGGACATGCTGGGAAAATGGGAAGCACACCAGACTTTGCACCGGAATGAATTTGAATCCAGGACTTGTGAGGAACACCGGATAGGATATGAGAATGTGTGTGGGTACATAAGAAGAGCCCCACTGGATGAGGCCAAAGGACCATCTCTCCCAGCTTCCTGTTTCACAGAGGCCCACACGATGCCTTGGAGAGCATTCAACTAGATACCTGCATCTCATTGCCACTCCCCTGCATCTGGCATTCTGAGATAGCTTACTTCTAAAGTATGCACTGTAGTACATCACAGACTGAAGCCTACAATGGAGTTTTCCTCCAGAAATCTGTCCAGTCCTTTTAATGGCACCTAGGCCAGATGCTATCACCCCTTCCTGTGGCAAGGAAGATTAATTATAGAAGATTAATTATCCCCTGGGTAAAAAAGTATTTCCTTTTATCTGTTCTCACTCTCCCATTACTCAATTTTAGAGGATGTCCCCTGGTTCTGGAGCTGTGAGAGAGGGAAAAGAACATCCCTCTATTGACTCTACCCATCTCATGCAAATACAGTAGGCAAGCCCGCCTTGGTGGACTGAAGGAATGTGTGCAGGGGAATGAAGTGGGCATGCTCCCTGAGGTGAACTGAAGGCACTATGAGGGGATGAAACTGCCTGTAATGCTGATCTGTATGGGAACTGTATGGGATGTGGTGGTGCAGCGGGTTAAACTGCTGCTGCTGGGCTTTCTGCCCGGAAGGTTGGGAGTTCAAGACTGTGCGACAGAGTGTCCTGCCAACCTAGCAGTTCGAAAGCACCTAAATGCAAGGAGATAAATAGGGACCACTTCGGTGGGAAGGTAACGGCGTTCCGTGCGCTATGGCATATAGTCATGCTGGCCACATGACCACAGAAGCTTGTCCTCAGACAAAACACCGGATCTACAGGCTTTGAAATAGAGATGAGCACCGCCCCCTACAGTCGGTCACGACTAGACCATTCGGTCGTGGGGAAACCTTTACCTTATGGGAACTGAGGAAGTGGGACAGGTTTCATGGAATAAATGCTGCGACTGTAGAACTGTTGGTGGTGACGTTTCTGTTGGGTAATGTGTCCACTGGGTGAGGCTCCTCTGAAGCAACCCCTTGAGACTAAGGGGGGGCTAGCCCCCCAGACCTGAGTGTGACACCTGGACTCTGCTACTCACCCCCTGACCCACTAGACTGACAATCAGGATTCCTGTAGACCTCGAAACCTTCTTGGGTCCTGACCCTGCTAGGGCCTAATACAAACTTCCTGCCAACCTTTCGTCCATGGTATGATCATGTCTTTTTCCACTTCCAGTCCCCCCATTTCTGCTTAACTGCGACCCTTTTTGGGGGCATGGCCCCATGTCATCTGTTCGCCCTTCTCATTGTCTTATTTTGCTTTGGTCTCTTCCTTAAGTTGCTCTGTGGGCTGCCTGACTCAGGTTTACCCCAAAGCATCTGGCTTACAAATCAACGTTTCTGGATCAAAGGGAGCCAACTCAGCCCTATATCTCTGGAACGGGATCTTATTCTTCCTTCTGTCAGCAGAAGTCTGCACGGGCTCCTGTGAGCCAAGCATCTTCTGTGTTTTGCACCAGCAAGATGTTCGTTCAGTTTGGTCACGGATGAAAATGTTTTGCACTTCAAGGTATTGCAAAAAGCTCTGCAATTCTTAAAACAGCTGGCCCTCCCTACAGTTCTGTAGGAAGGCATTAACAACACTGTTATGAGTGTGGCTCATCTGATCGGGGCCGGCCCATACATGAGGCAGACTGAGGTAGTTGCCTCAGGCACCACATTGGCAAAACTGCATCTTCTGCTACTCTTCCTCCTACAGGCCTTGGACTTGGAAGTAAGTAAGTAAGTGGTAAAATAGACCCTTGTATGTCCTCTTATGCTCAATTCCCCTCTTTTCTTTGCTTTTTTTAAATGAAGGGAGAGTATCTGCAGGAGAAACAGCCACCATGAAAGAGAATAGTAGATCCCTTTGATCCAGCAGTGGAAAAAGTGGCTCTTCACATCTTCACATATCCCTGGGTAAGGGCAGCAAGGGCAAGACTTGGTACCCCTCCCCAGGCTGGGCCAGACCTCATTCTGGCCCTAGTTCTGCTCATGATTTTATGTGATGAATCTGAACAGGTACTCAAAAGAGGCGCTGAATGTATCTTAATGGCTGGAAAACAGAGGTGTTCCTTCTGGGGAGGGGGATGCTAAGTGTTGCAGAAGCCTGAGCTCCTGGGTAAAGAAAGAGCAATTAGCTGCCTGGAGAGCTGGCTCAGAGCTTATGCTCTCTGAGCTGGGAATGGCTCTGGAGGTGATTGGATGGGGCCATGTTAAATATGAGTTCAGGCTCCTGCAATACTTAGCATTTTGCCCCTCCCCTAGGATGCCTCTGCTGGAAAATTCTTCCCCTTCCTTTGGGATGGGACACCCTTCAGTCAGTAGAAGGGGCTTATAACATGTTTGAATTTGGGCAGAAAGAGCTGGCCAACACTGATGCACTTGGATGCCATTGGGAAATCTGAACCAGGATTAACATCTAGCTCATAACTGCCCACAACTTTCCAGATTTGGGGGTGTGTGTCTCTTCCTTCCTAGTCTTACCCGGGATGCTGGTGATTGAACCTGGGTTGATCTTCATGCAAAGGAGGTACAACACTTAGAACTATGTTGGACATTTCTAGACCATTTTCCCACACATGTATGCTAAATGCACCTGGTTCACATGCAGATGGTCCTGGGTTCAAGTCCTGACATCTCCAGGTAGGGCAGAGGAAAAGCCCTATTTATTTTATTAAAGTAGTGATGTCGCACATACCCTGTGTGCATCACCTGGGGCAGCCTGCCCCCTCCCGCATCCCCCAAGCGATGCAACAGGTCAACAGTACTAAGCTAGCACAACCAATGGCTAACTTGATATAAGGCAGTGTCCTATATTCCCAGAGTTATATATAATTTCAAAATGAGGAATTGCCTCACTATTTGGAGATTTGCTAGGAAGAAGCTGAAAAGGAAGATCTGGAAGGCTGAATCAATCTTGCAGCCTAATCCTATGCATATCTACTCTGAACTAAGTCCCACTGAATTCAGTAGGACTTACTGTTTGCAGGATTGCAGGCTATTATTTATCTCAGAGGCTAAGAAAAGGAATGAATGATTCAAGAGAACACAAAAGCCCAGAAAGATGCCAGCAAGGCTAAGCAATGGCGTCAGGGAGGGTAAATGAGGCAAGGAAGCTTCCTTTTAAAAGTCTTGCCCGAGTGAGGGCAGTGATAAAAGTACTAACTCTGACTAAACAAGTTTAACTGTGACCATAAAGTTATCAGTCTGTCCTGGATACTTTTTCCTGGCATGTTTTCCTCCTATACTCCATAGAGATCAGTATGCGAGAGCACTGGGGCCTTGCCTGCTGTTAATCTCTCCTGCTGCCTGTGGTTCTTTTTCACTCATCTCAGCAATACTGAGATTATTGGAGTGGCATCTCTGTAACCAAATCTACTGTAGGCTTTTCACCAAAAGGAAAGAAGTTGTCTTTTCACTTTTCTCTCCCAGGGATTCTTTTAAGTTCCTGGCTGTCTTTGTACGTTTGCAAAAAATGACCAAGCGTGCTACTCCTGTTCAGAATTATATAGATCATTTTGGGGACAGGAAAAATATTTCTATACCTTGGGCTCAGCAAAGAATCACAATGGTTTGGGAAGGACTGTTTTTGGAGGGTGAGAATGAAAATGCCAGTACCTAATTTTTTAAGTGCCAGTCCTACACAGAACTGGAAACATATCCCATATTCTTAAATTCTTGCACCATAACATTTGCAATCCTAAGTCTTATGCACCCATTCTAAATGTGGACATATGTTGTTTCAAATTGGAAGGGGAGAAAAAAGGGTAATTGCTCTGCCTGCAAAAAAAAAAAGTCCTGTGTCTTTGAAGCCAGCCCACCCACCCTCACCCCCAGCGGGAAGGGCTGATTCACTGGAGAGCTAGTAAAGTGCCAGGAACTGAGATGCTGTCCCTGCTTTAAAAGACAGGGGCAATGAGGAAAGGTTGAAGACTAAAGGAAAAGTAGAGGGAGAATATGAGGTCATGTTATGTGTTGTGTAGAAGATGTCTTGTGAATTCTAATAGATCCACTTCTTTAGTGCACAGTCCTAACTTGAGTTAGGCCAGCACAGTTACGCCAGCACAGTTTGGCCGGCACAAGGGCCACCGTAAAGCGCGTTTGGACCACTCTCAAGAGTCAGGGAGGATGGCGCACATCTGTGTGCTGGCCTCTCTGACTACAAGAGTAGTCATCTAACCCTTCACTCGGTGAAATGAAGTATGCCATCTGCTCGTGGCTCAGGGCTGCAATAGCAGTCATCAGTAATGGGATTTGAGGCCCAAAGCCTCAAAGGTCACTGTTGTCCAGGTCGCAGTGGACTTGTCAGTGCCAAATGAC
>JAJKFI010000020.1:7529041-7583165 GCA_029204185.1 Lerista edwardsae
GTATGACAGATCTCGGGCCAGATCTGTCATACCAAGCAAATCGTCTTAATACAACATGACTCAACAGCGCCCCCTGTGGTCTCTTGACAGTGGAATACAATTTGGGATATTGGCTTAGGATGACTTTCACCACATACAGTATGCCGAAAGACCATTGGAGAGGTTTGCTGCAGGAGCCCCAACTCTCTGATCTGCCTTCAAAGATGTTCCTTGAGCAGCGCAAGGCCCTGAGAAAAGGCACCGCAGGTGACTCAGCATTGCACAGCTGTGACAGGACGGTTCACAGAGCAGGTAAAGCAAACGTGAAGAGACCAAATGGCAGCCGGAGGACAAGAAATCCTCGGATCCTGCTTTCTGCAGCTGTCCTGGCAAAACTCAAGTCAGCTGCAGTTGGCCAAGGGCAACAGGGGCACAGCTGAGCTCCAATCTGCCTTCTGCCATTCATGACTGTCGTAACTTTGGAAAGAAATTGCCCAAGATCTCTGGAAGAACAAGGCTACAAACCAGAGGAGTCTCAGAGCGCAATCCTAACCTGGAGTTAGGCCAGCACAGTTAGACCAGCAAAGTTTGGCTGGCACAAGGGCCACCATAAAGTACGTTTGGACCACTCTCAGAGTCAGGGAGGAAGGTGTATGTCTGTGTGCTGGCCTCTCTGACTCTGAGAGTGGTCCAAACGTACTTTATGGTGTCCCTTGTGCCGGCCAAACTTTGCTGGCCTAACTGTACCAGCCTAACTCCAGGTTAGGCATATATTGGGGCCCAAATTATTGGGACTCAAAAAGAATGGATGCAAATACCGGAACACATTTGAACTAGGTCACTGTTGTCCAGGTCGCAGTGGACTTGTCAGTGCCAAATGACACTCCTCTTACACCTGCCTCCTCCTCTGCCCATCTCATTTCATTTCCCCGGATTCAGAGAAGAAGATGCGTGCATTTCTGATGCTCAAGCCCAGCAGCTTCAAACTTGGTATGACAGATCTCGGGCCAGATCTGTCATACCAAGCAAATCGTCTTGGGTGAGGCACAGCGGTGGTGAAGCCTTACCATTCCGCTTGCCACCCCCCCTCTTCCCGCCCAATCTTTGCAGCAATCTTTGCTTCCCTTTTAGCAGTGACACCTTAGCACGGTTCAGCAACTGATGGTGGTGTTGGGAGAGCCCAAGGGCCGAATAAAGATCTTCTGCAGGCTGCATCTGGCCCCTGGGCCTTTTGTTTGACACCCCTGGTGTAGGGGGTAGCACAGCGACAGTGGACCAGTTGGGTTAGGGTTGGGCACACTTTGGGGTCACGTGCCAGAGCAGGCTCCACCTATAATAACATTGCCCCTGTAGAGTTCATAAAGAATGTTGTTCATAACATTCTCCAGACTGGCTAAAGGAGCTTGAGAGCATTGTGGCTTTGGGTGTCTACACTGCAGAAGTGCCAGAGGCACAGGCATGAGGCTGCCCAAGCTGAAGCAGCCTGGAGCAAATTTGGCATCTATGAAATGAGACAGATGCAGATTCAGGATGATCATTGCAAACATTATGGCTTAACACTGCATTAAAAACAACAACCCAGGGACAGCCACTCAATTTCACATCACTGTCAAATGGATGTGACATTAAATCTCAAGTCCTATCCTGAAGTTTGTGGCAACAGTGAGGCTGCAAAAATACATATATAAAGCTAGCATAAAACATCTTTCTGCCTCTTAGGACCGGGGCAGCCCGAGCCAATGTAAAGCCCTGCACGGCAAGGCAGCAGTGCTGGCACAAGCTATTCTACATCATGTGGGAGAGTTTTGGCTGCTGGTAGTGTCCTCGGGGTAAGCCCTAGCAGCTGCAATGGGTCAATTCAGACCTGCACCAGGAATATTGTTGGCGTAATCTGCGTTGATCCATGCAGGTGAATCAGGCCCAAGAAGGATCTTGGGATTTGGGGCGCACTAGCACCAATCCCACCCCCCTCTCAGGCCTAATCCGTCCACCCCTGCCCCCATCACCATCACATTATTCCACCTTCCCTCCCCATCCCATTCCAACCACTGCACCAGACTTACCTGCTCCAGTGGGCCTCTGCCATTCTGCCGACATGCTTGGGAAGGCTCTGGTCATTCCCACTGGTGCTCCAGCCCACTGTGGTGTTGCAAAGCACTTTAGAGTGCTTTTGTGGCATCTGACCTCAGCAGAACAGGCATTCCACTGGTGCTTTCCTCTGGTAGGATTGGGCCAATAGAAACATATGGTACCCTAAATGTAAAGAGAGCCAGAGTAATGTTGGAAAAGATGCTCTGGCCCACCACTCTTCTCTTCCGCACTTCTTATACTTTTCCTTTTTAGCAAGCCAAGGAGCAAGCAACTGAGGTGGGTAGATAGGTGGAGTCTGGGGCCCAATGTGGGGTATTCCCTTGGGGCCCCCACGCACCAAGAAGAGCGCTTGTGGTACCACGCGCAAAGCCTGGACATAGTTGGTGGTGACATTATGACATTATGACAGAAAATTTAGTCGAGAGGGTTAATGCCTCCATTTGCCTGAAGATAAGAACTGAAGATCTGAAGGTTGCCAGTTGGGGACTACCGGAAGTCTCTGTGAGCGGCAGACCTTGTAAATTGAGACTGATTAACAGCTGAGCTGTCTTCGGCTGCCTTGTGAGAGGGGGAGTTGTGCTGAAGTCAGCTGCTTCTCTGGTGGGAGCAGGGAAGCCGCTTATCAGCCAGCAGAAGACAAACGGGCAGCCAGAAAGAAGGACTAAATCCAGAAAGATCCATCTGTATGTGTTGTAGTTCTTGCAAGTTAGAACGTTTCTGTAAATTGTAAAATCCTTTGGTTTATGAATAAAGTCTGCCTATGTAAACCGCCTTGAGTTACAGTCATTAGAGAAATCTAGTGACCTAAGAAAGGCGGTATATAAATACAAGTATTATTATTGTTATTGTTATTGTTATTGTTATTGTTATTGTTGTTGTTGTTGTTGTTGTTATTATTATTATTATTATTATTATTATTATTATTATTATAATAACAACGCCAATTGCTTCCAGGAAGCCCATTTGGGGCTGTTTGGAGGCAGGGTCAGGTGGGAGGGCCCAAGGTAAATCTGCTCTGCTCGCCCCACTGACTTACAGCCCATAGAGATCCTGGCTGCAGCGGCAGGCAATATTCTCACTGTGCAGGTGTGGAGCCCCCCAAAGCACAGGACCCAATGTGATAACATTAAAGCCGGCCCTGAGTGGAGGAGGACAGCTCATGTCTCTGGAAATCAGCTGCCTGAGGCAAGTTCCTCAATCAGCTTCATGGATGGGCCAGCCTTGGATTCTCCATAGCGACAGGATTTTCAGGCATTATATTGTTTATACTGATTACATGATTATATTGTTGGTATCACAGGCGGGCGTGAACTCCCTATTAATGAATGCACAATTGCTCTGGTCATTCCGCAAATAGATTCTTTCAATGATCTGGAAGAAAAGGGAATTTGGGGTGGGGGCAACAATGGCTTAAAAAAAAAGACAGCTTTCTTGTGAAAATTGAGCATTCCACTCTTCCCGCTCTTGAGTGGGCCTGTTCCTGTATCACGTTCCAATTTCCATCAGAGGAAGGATGGGAGAGGTGAACTATGAAATTGCCAGAACAACATGGGGTAGGAGGAGAGAGGCGGGTTGTACATGTCAGCTTCATAAAAAGTATTCTTGCAAGGAGGGTATTGATTAAAATTTAAAAGATCACACAAAAGGGTATCTAGCTCTTATGCAACGTTGGGGGTATGGACTGAAACTGAGGACCGTGACAAAACAATGAGAGGAGTATAGCTGCTGCATTAGGCAAGGGGAAAGCTTTTTAACCAACAAAAACAACATAAGGAGCTTTTATTGCCAGACGTTAATTGAACGAAGCACTATTTGTTTTGATCAAAGGATGTATAGTAAGGATGCTAGATAGCCTTTGGGTGTTGTCAGCTGATGAGTGCTCTGGAGTGAAAGGAACTGACCCCCTTTCACAGCCAGATGTGCAAATGTTCCAACTATCCCTACTTCCGAGGAGGCAGGCTCAGTTTTCTAGTTCTTACCCCTACTAACGCATTGTCCCTGGCTGGGGCTTTTGGAGGTCCTCCTTAAATTTTTCTTAGAGCACAATCCTAAGCTGCGCTGGAACAGCTGGTGGGCTGGTGGGCACAGCTTTGGAGCGCTCAGGAGCCTCCCTGGGGCAAGGGCACGTTCACATCCTTGACCCAGGGTAGGCTCCAGCCTCCTGTATGGGTTCCTCGGAGCTGTGCCTGTTATTTAGCAGGCACAGAGCCGAGGACACCACGTAGCCTGAACTGGGGGTTCGCGGCCTGGGGACGGAGGCTTGGTTGTGGCCTGACGCCTGCATCCCCCCTCCACTCCCCCTCCCTGGACTGGCACTCCTCCTGGTCCGCCCGCCCCTGCCCAGTTCCTCCCACCCTCCCTCCCTCCCACTCCTAGAGCTGCTCTTGCGCCAGCCGAGTTTGACTGGCTCACTAGTGGCACGGCATGGCCTTGAGCTGGCGCCCTTGAGCCAACACTGCTGCTAGCGCTGGCCCAACGGCATTGCATCGACGCTGGGGCCTTTGGGCTGACGCAAGCGGCTAACATCGGTCCCAGGGCACCCTCAGGAGTGCGCCCTTAGTGTCACCAACTGAAGTTGCTATTCCAGGGCAACCCAAGATAGATACACACAGGCACCCAGAGGTGAAACTAATGAAGCTTAAGCCTCAGGTCCCCAAATCCCAGAGGAGCACCAGAAGTGACTTTAGTCCACGTTGCTTAAAAATTTTGGGTGTACTCTATGAGGAGGTTTTCATCATCATCATCATCATCATCATCATCAACAACAACAACAACAACCTATTCTGCAATAGTTGCATGACTCAAATTGATTAAGTTTTTGTTGTAGATAAACTATCGACAATAGGGGTGTCAACCATATATAAGGCCCAGGGGCTGGATGCTGCCCGCGGAAGCTCTTTATTCGGCTGTTGGGCACCACCATCAGCTGCTGAGCTGTGCTGAGGTGTCACTGCTGAAAGTGCAGCCCAAGTGAGAATTGGGTTCTTCTATATCTTGAAAATATGGTCAAGATTTGTGTATTTTCTCCTGTCATTGGCAGCTACTGAGTTGTCATTGGCAGCTAAGTGAGAAAAAAAAGTGCTTATTTTTCTCTGGCCGTGACCTGCTTAATGACATCACTTCCTGCTTAATGACATCACTTCTGGCCCTCAGCAGGCATCATTAAATCTATTTGTCCCACTGTATGAAACAAGTTTGACACCCCTGATCTACAACAAAGTCTGAGAATCCCCAAAGTCTGAGGGTCAGTAGCAGAGATGTTGCAAAGTTGGAGTGTCACGGTCATT
The DNA here is from genome assembly GCA_029204185.1 of Lerista edwardsae. Classification (NCBI taxonomy): domain Eukaryota; kingdom Metazoa; phylum Chordata; class Lepidosauria; order Squamata; family Scincidae; genus Lerista; species Lerista edwardsae. The sequence goes on from JAJKFI010000020.1 coordinate 7,534,399, forward strand.
GGCATAGCTAGTGGGGGCGGGACACCCTGGGTACCACCCGGGAGCATCACATGATGGGGTCTGCAACATGAGGCCACCCAAGGTGGCAGCCACCACTCAGGAAGCAGCTTTCCTGCAGTCCTCCAAACACAGCATTGTGCTTGGAAGTTTATGGCAGCTGGATAGAAGGCTGCAAATCTCTGAGTGCAGCTGAGACTTTAAAACTCTTAAACCATCGGGCAGTTTTACCCATGGAATGAGCCCAACAGCCACTTGACAGGGGAGTACACAGCAAGGAAGAGGAGAAGCAGCAAGGTGCTTTTTGCAAGGAGAAGCCGCAAGGTGCCACGCTCACCACTTCCTGTCTTGGCTTTCTGTCTTCTGATGCCAGCTGCATTTTGCTTGACTCTGGCTGAGCAGCATGTCTTTATATTTGACTGCTTGGAGCACAGGAGTGGGGTCCCAGACTCAAGCAAACAAGCCCAGGAGCCTGCATCCCCATTCCTTCTCCTGTTGAGGCTCCCCTTTGAAGCAGAAGGAATGGGGGGGGCACGAAGCCACCACAATGAGCAGCCCCTCCTCCAGGAAGAGCCCGAAAGTGACATCACTGCATCATGTGACATCACTGCTCCGAATGCCAGAGTTCTGGGAGTTCTGCTCTTGGGAGTTCTGCTCTAGCCCACTACTCTACTCTCCCTCCTTCACTCCATTCCCCTCTACCTTTCTGAACCCAGTGAGTGGAAGGAAAAGAAGCAGTAGAGACAGGTGAATGGATGGAAATGGGCGTCCCTGCCAATTCACCGCCTGAGACGACTGCCTCAGGCAGCCTAATGGAGGGGCCGGCCCTAATGCAGAGACAGCTGCAGCAGTGGAGAAGTGGCTGCCAACTGCAGCCTTGAATCCAGCCCTGCCAGCACAAGCTATTTCTCCTCTTCTGTGTTGAACGATTATGACTCCAGATGTCCTGGTATGACCTTAAGGCAGACCTTGATTAGAAATTAGGAGCTGTGTGGCTGCCCACGGCATCCTATTTATAATGACATCTCCCAAGTAAGAGCATGCATAATTTTAAATGGAACAGCTATCCTTCAAAAGCAAAGGGGGGTGACACATAGCAACCCGATGGACAGTGCTTTTTTTTACAAATGTGCTCCAGTCTGGAGCATATTAAGCCAATGGAGAAAATTGATATGTGGCACCGCTCAATTTGGAGCAACTGTTCCTTTTAAAATTTTTGGTTGTGTGTGTGCAATTCCAAGTGGATAATTTCATCCATAATGTGCTTTTCCATCCAGTTGACAGGTTGCTTTCCTCCCCCCATCCTCTTCATGACTGCAGTCTTTGCCCCACATAACCCAAGTAAACTTGATAACGTATTGTGTGCAGGTATGCAGAAAAAGATCTAAAATTCTGAATACAGATTGAGTATCTCTTATCTAGACTTCATGGAATGGGAAAGTATCTGGATTTTGGATTTGGATTTCAGAATAATTGCACAAATACAATGAGAAATGCTTCCTCTTGCTCTTTTCACTGTAAACCATTTGGGTGTCTGCTCGCCTCTTTGACATTTTTCAACAGTTTCTGTACAGGTACACACCACAGAGCATAGAACTTAAAGCCTATACCTGCACATGGGAATGAGGACAAGACCTTCTAGTGCAGTGGTTCTTTTAGCATCGGGGCCACTTTTTCAAATGCCAATCTATCTGGGACCCATCAGAAGTGATGTCATGGCTGGAAGTCATTGTGATGCCAGAGCCTGCTGCTTTCCTGAGAATGCAGCAATCAGCTGGGTTATTTCTCAGCCATTTTCCAATACCAAAGCCTATTTACAACCTTGACACAAGCAAAACAATGACACAGCCCTCTGCCTTTCCAGCATCCTCTCTTCCCATATTTTCAATATGGCTGCTCTAGGTGCACTACTTATTACTAAAACGTATCAATTCCTGATCAAGCCATGCTTTGTGAGTGGAAGCATGTCTGGGGTGACAAGATTCCTGTTCTCTTCACTACAACAGACTAACAACAGCACAATCCTAAGCATGCCTACTCAGAAGTAAATCCCATAGTGTTCAATGAGGCTTACTCCCAGGAAAGTGTGTATAGGATTACAGTATAACATGGATACCCCTCTGGAAGTTGGTCCTGTGTAACCGCTGTATTCTGATTCCTCCACACAGAGATGCTCTGAGACAGAAAAAAGAGAATGAGTTTTCTTTTTTGAGATTGCTTTAAATTGTATTTGTAAAGGGATGTTTGAATGACCTCCATCCTTTGACTTTCCCCATTCATTATGATGTACATTCAGTCAAGGAAAATGGCTTCCTTGATCTCCTCATCTTGTCTTCCTGTTAAGCTCATTTAGTGCCTCTGGTTTTATCATCTGCACTGCGTGGAAAACAATAATTTGTGATGACATTATCTAAGTGCCCTGCAGGCAAACAAGGGGGGAAAAGTTTCAGATCAGCAAGTTGTTTTTTGTTTTTTGTTTAAAGAGAAGGAATATATAATTCAATGGAGTTTTAATTCCTGAAGCCTCATAGCTTCTTGGTACAAGGAGAGATTTCTGTTTTCATTAGAAATGTCAGAAGTGACTTGTTTGTGCCGTCTGTAATAAGTCATGACAAGGGGGAAATCATTATGCAGGCAATTTCCATTTTGGTAGCTACTCACGGACTGCATTGTCCTTCACTGCAGTTGTGCCTCGTTAGAATGCAGGGAAGGGGCTTTTGTTTGCAAAGGAAAACGAAGGGACTGCTGACATTCCACAAATTAGATGTAGCCGAACTGAATGCTAGATCCGATGTGGTGCCTTGCTTGCAGCAAGTGGGGACAATTGTATAATTATGGACAACATGATCTGGGCATGTCACCCATGCTGTTCTCATGAGATCAGGGCCAGCTTATGACCTCCTGGAGCTTGAGGTGGTGCATCAAATGCAACCAGCTCCCGTTCTATGCTGCCTTGATGTACAAAATGCTGCTTCCCCCACGGAAGGGGGTACAATTCAGTGATGTCATGCAGGGGGAACGCGGGGGAACTCAGTTCCACTAGTTAAAATTAGGGCTGACTCCATCCACTTCAATCTCCCTCCTCCCCCTCCCGATTCCTCTGCAAAGAGCTTTTCTTCTTGGTTGGCTGGCACTCAGAGGGTTAAAGGGAGCGACGCCGGATTCCTAGGGGGGCGAAGGGGGAAGGGCTGCAGTGGGGAAGTCCCATCCTGCACAGCCTCCTTCCTCACTCACTCCAGCCACACACGTGGAGTCAGCAGCCACTCTGGTGAGTCTGCAGCCCACTGGGGAGAAGGGGCATCCTGTGGGTGCGGTGGCGAATAGAGGGGGGCCCTGGAGGGGACGGAGGGGAGATGGGACTTTTTGAAGCTGCATTCCTGACCTGCCCGGCATAAGCAGGCTTTGGTGTGGGGAAGCGCCCAAGGGTGCCGTCTGGAGTGGTGCCACCCCTCAGCCCCTTCCACAGGTTCCTGCCTCATTCTGCTCAGCCAGCCTCGGCTTTGAGGCTGCTGCCCCCGTGCCAATTTTCAACTTCCCTGGCAATTTTGAATAACTCCACCTCACCTAGCTGCGAAGACCAAGGAAAGGCTTTCACCGCTGTCTCTCCAGTCCAGAGCGTTTCACTGGCGCTCTGGGTGTGAGGTTTCTTTGGGAGACTCTCCCCATCGCTATCGGAGCTGCAATTGGGGAGGGGGGAATTCTTCGCTTTCTGTTCTGTAGGTGCCAGGCGCTGTACAGAACTGGCTGGCTCCGCCCACTCGTTGCTGACGTCATCGCTGGCTAGGAACCAGCCGTGGGTAGACCTGGGCTCCACCAGCCTCCGGAGCCCAGGTCTACCCATAGGAACCAGCTGCGGGTAGACCTGTGCTCCACCAGCCTCCGGCTTATGACGTCATTTCCAGTGGGCGGGTCCTGACACGTGCCAAAAGTGAGTTCCTGTTCTTAAATCATTTAGATGACACCACTGGTGCAATTGCACTGGGCACAAACTTTAGGGCGGCAACAAGCTGAGCTTGACACTAGTGGCCAAAACTGTGAAAACCTTGGTATGTATGAATAACACCTTCCTGTTATATATCACTGGAAAGGTAATGTAGTGCAGAATACAATGAAACAAAACATATTGAAATATCTGCATTCTATCGAATGTTATGGCCCAAAAACCCAGAAAACAAAAACAAAAAAAATACAACGGTGACATCACTTCCTGTTGTGACATCACTTCCGGGCATCATTTTGCCCTCTGCCCTGGGCTACACTTTCATTAGCTACACCACTGGCTCCCCCCTTTCCCAATGACATGTTAGTTGCCACTGTAGTTCTTTCTACCACTCCCTGAGTTTGAAAAGGAAGGGAGGAACAGAATGGAAGTGTGGAATGGTGAGAGGGTGGTGGACTACTCAGCATCAAATAATTAAATAGTACTGATGGGCTCCCAATCCAGTGCAGTGGTGCCAGAGTGACTTTCACAGCATCCCATGAGGGAATTTTGCAAGTGGAAAGTCTCGTCAAAGTAGCAAAGGTCCAGGTTGATCCATGTCAGCGGATCAAGGGGAATAGGCTATTATATGGCATGTCCCACTGCCCTTTCCCAACCCATGACACCCCTCCCTACTCTCCCTCCGACCTCCCCATCACTCCTCTCAATGCAGAACTTCTACTGGTGCAATCCTGGTTTAGGATTTGACTTGAAAAACAAACTAGATGGGATCCAGAATTCAGCACAGTATGAAGCATGTGCAACATGACATCAAGGTACAGAGGTGTACCTGGAGGGGGATCACAGCACTAAGTTTGGCAAGCAGCTGCTCCCCCTCCTCTTCTGAGCCATTCGGAGCCAATGTACCCTCCGTTTTGCTCTAGCCACTGAGAGTAGCTCTGAAGAGGAGGGGGAGTGGCTCTGAAGATGAGGTTCCGAAGGGGAGGGGAGCGGCTGCTTGCAAAACATAGAGCTGTGATCCCCCTCTATTTTCACTTCTGTCAAGGTAGGCGTGTGGATGGTACAAATGGTTCCACAGGTGGAACCTGGTAGGGCACATCTCAGAGGTCCAAGCACATTCAAGGAACCCATACCTTGAAATACCTGGCCAACCTTGGAGACAGCACTGCTCGCCACTGTTGGTGGTGATCCCCACCATTGCCTGGTAAGAGAGAACCCATTAGGAAACTTGCTCCCTACCACTATAGCTGCTTCCCACCACTGCACAATACACCAGTTAAGGCCAAAGGAGCAGATGGTACGGCAGACACAAGCCACCACCTGTAAGTGTGATGGCAGCGGTGAAGGAGAACTGTTGTCTGTCCGTTGCCCTGTTAGCTTTCTCAACCTTCTCTCAAGAAAGCTAACCAGGATTTAGACACTGGACCAGGAAGGGTCCATCTTCACTGCTACTGTTGATGTTGCAGGTAACAGCCTGAAAAATGGTCAGTCTGATGCCTAGTTCCCAGGCACTGTGCGGGTTGGGGTTGGTTGCTGATATACACATATGCATTTCAAAGCATGGAGACATCGGACTCAGGGCACAATCCTAACCTGGAGTTAGGCTGGCACAGTTAGGCCAGCAAAGATTGGCTGGCACAAGGGCCACTGTAAAACAAATTTGGACCACTCTTGGAGTCAGAGAGGCCAGCACATAGACGTGCACCATCCTCCCTGTCTCTGAGAGAGCAATCCTAAACTGAGCTAGGCCGGCATAAGCTAAGCCAGCAAAGTTTGGCCAGCACAAGGGACACCGTAAAGTATGTTTGGACAACTCTCGGAGCAAGAGAGGCCAGCACACAGATGTGTACCATCCTCCCTGACTCCGAGTGGTCCAAACGCCACTCCGTTGTATCTGGCATTCTGAGGTAAATTTCTGAGGTAAATTTCTGAGGTAAATATGAGGTAAATAAAGCAAAGTTTGGCCAGCACAAGGGACACCGTAAAGTATGTTTGGACCACTCTTGGAGTAAGAGAGGCCAGCACACAGATGTGCACCATCCTCCCTGACTCCGAGTGGTCCAAATGCCACTCCGTTGTATCTGGCATTCTGAGGTAAATTTCTGAGGTAAATTTCTGAGGTAAATATGAGGTAAATAAAGCAAAGTCTGGCCAGCACAAGGGTAACTGTAAAGTATGTTTGGACCACTCTCTGAGTAAGAGAGGCCAGCACATAGACGTGCGCCATCCTTCCTGACTGCGAGAGTAGTCCAAAAACGCTTTATGGTGGCCCTTGTGCTGGCCAAACTTTGCTGGCTTAGCTTATGCCGGCCTAACTCCAGTTTAGGATTGCGCTCTCAGAGACAGGGAGGATGGTGCACGTCTTTGTGCTGGCCTCTCTGACTCCAAGAGTGGTCCAAATTTGTTTTACAGTGGCCCTTGTGCCAGCCAAACTTTGCTGGCCTAAGTATGCTGCCCTATCTCCAGGTTAGGATTGCACCCTCAGTGGGGAGCCCTCCCAGGGCTCTTGTTCCAGGGGCCCCCAAGAGCTGAAACTGCCACTGGTGGGTAGGAAAGCATCATCTATTTTAAAAGGCTACAGAAGAAACCTCCTCATGTCCAAAGAGGCTTGAAATGTCTTGATGAGGATTGTGGGACAGTCTCTGAGCAGAATGGCTAGTAGAGCTGTCCGCTGTGGCTCCCTATTGTAGTCACAACATCAGATCTAGCATTCAATTCGGCTACACCCAATTTTGCTCTACCTTTGCTAACATAATACACTCTGACTTTGCTCTCCCTTCACTAACATAATAATGCAACCGTCCACTTTGGTTGTTCCTGATCTCTGCTTTCCAAGGGTTCTGCCGGACCCAGATGCGGCAGAAAATTCAGATATAACTTATCATTTATTCATTATGTTGTCAAAATGTATGTATATAATTTCATTTACTGCTTTTGTCACTGATGTGATTTCCCAGAAACAAGACATTGCCAACCCACAACCTAATTTAGCATCGCCCACAATTTTCTATGTCTATTTTGGTCCTGAAAAGACTCCATATGCAGCTGGATATGATCAACATATGACCAAGAGTAGCAAAAATTTAAACAAGTATATATTTTTTCCCACCAGAAGTCCACTCACTTTTAGCATTTTAAACCTTGGGTCCAGATACAATCTCACTTGCACTTTGATTTGCAGTCCTTGTGTATGCATGTTCTTTGCATTCAAAGTACCTTAACAGAAACACCTTTAAGCATTAAGGAGTGATTTATGTTTTCAGTTTGCTGTCAAACCAGAATTGTTTCCAAATCCCTAGATTCTGCCCAATACTGATATAGTCAATGCCTTTACGCTGCCACCTGCTGGTCAGATTGGCAAATAAGTGCCCATTAATGTCAACCCTGTGCAGTAAATCAATTTTCCCTCTACAGGACAAGCACCCACATGGATCTATGGGTGTGTTATTTGGCAAATGGCACAGAAAAAGGCCGACAGTCAAAACACAGATCTCCTACATAACACGCAGCTTGTTCCTCCCTGTCTGTATTTGTTGACATGCCTTTCATCAGGGAATTGGCCTGAAAAATTCATTTATATAACACCATCAAGACCAGCAATTCTCAAACATGTTGGTCCCTGGACCTCTTTACACCCCAAAAAGGAGTCTTAGGGAGCCCCGCTGGCCCATGCACAGAGCCCTGGGGAGCCCCAGAATGCATGGGGGAGTGTCACAATTTTCTGGCTGTTCTGCAACAATTCTCCATTAATTTGGTTATCTCAACACAAACATTTGGGCCATGGGCAGTGATGTCATTCAGGGGGAACGGACCAGAACGGGCGTTCCGGATCTTAACGGGCTCCGTGGCTTTTTTTGTTTGTTTGTTTTTTCAACATTTGAATTTGAACTCAGAAGTGAGTTCCTGTTCCTAAATCATTTGAATGACACCACTGGCCATGGGCCCAGTTGCACTGGAATGCAAGAGTACAACTTGGGTGGTGTTGGCACATGCTCACCCCTTGCAAAAGCTCCCCGAAGTATCTTGTTATTCCCACCACCACCCACTGCCTCCAAGACTCATTAAGGCCGAATGGAAAGAGCAGAGCTGGCCCCTTTCCTTGGCTGTAGCAACCGCAATTCTGCATAGTCCTATTAAGCCATTTGTCATTATGTTGATTGATTCCTTCTATAGGCAAAAATTTGCACTTGTGATGTTCATTTCAATTCTCTGTGGGTCAGGGGTTGTCAGTGTGCCCAAAAAAGTCCTGTTTCTCCAGCTTCTTCCTTGTTTCTCACGCAGACAGGCAGCAAAGCTTCATCTCGGGTTATTTTGGGGTTGCTCCTTCTGCCGTTGGGCCTCACCCCACTACCAGATTGTCTCCTATTTTTCAAGGATCAGCAGTCTTGTGACATGACCAGGCCCCAAAAATCTCAGGTTCTTTGGAGGCTTCCAACCTGTCATCCTTATTTGGGACACATCCAGGCAGCTGCTTCTGTACCCTGGGTAAAGCGCCATGGCTCTTCTTGTGATAATGATCAGGGAGCATTTGGCGCATCAAAAGAACTGAGCACATGACACACTGGACAGGCTGACAGCTCCAGATTAGAATTATCCAGACACCGAAGGTAGTTCTTTTGAAAAAGCCCAGCTTCTCTTGGTGTGGATGTATATGCAGTATCCTGCTTCCACCCCCCACCAAGTGTAGCCCACATCCTTGACAGATTATATTTATAGTGTGCTTTATGCAAACAAGAGAAGAACCGTCCAGAAACTGCTGGAGAAAGAATTCTGCTCATGGGCACCTGCAGCTGCAATTCTTATCCATTTGCTTCTTTTAGGGTGCAATCCTAAACAACTTTCCAGCACTGACATAACAGTGCCAATGGGGCATGTGCTGCATTCTGCAATGGAGTAGTAGTAACAGAGGCCTCCTCAAGGTAAGAGAATGTTTGTTCCCTTATCTTGGAGCTGCACTGCCTGTACCTCTGTGCTGGAATGTTGGTTAGGATTGCACCCTCAGTATTTGCACTCAGGGGCGGATCTATAGGGAGGGCAAAGCTCTAAGTGTTGCAAGAACACCTGTCATGTAAATCCCTCCTCTCCCTTGCTGCTGTAGCCAGTAAGCAACGCCAAGATGTTGCTGTTCCCTGTGAGGATTGGCTAAACGGATGCAGGAGCGGAATGATTTCCACTGCAAGGTCAGGCTTCTTGCAAAACTTAGAGCTTTGCCCTCCCTTAGATCTGCCTCTGTTTGCACTTGCTTATTCGAATACTTCAGCTAAATTTCTGCAACTGCCTCTTTTCTAATCCAGGTATAGGTAAGTGTTTCTTTAATTTATAGCCCAATCCTATCCAACTCTGATGCAACCTGCCAATGGGGCGTGCACTGCATCCTGTGGTGATGGGGAGAGTAAAGGAATGTTCCCTTACCTTGTGGCTGCATCAGTGCTGGAAAGTTGGTTAGGACTGGTCTGTTAGCTTGGCTCATGCATGTCACCAAAGCTTCAGGGTGAAAAGCAGCCTCAGTGCCTAGTAAAGCATTGCAGAATACAAGAACATAAATCAATAGAAACTACTATGTGAAATGAATTTTATTTCATAACATAAAATGTAAATCTTATAGGGCTGCTGTACTCAGGGTTGGTGCTATCATTAGGCCAACTAGTTAGCCGCCTAGGATGCAGATCTCAGATGGGCACAGTTTTATGCAGATTACAAGGGCAAACTAACAAGTACTTCTCAATGTTCATACTGGGCCAACCAACTCAGTGCCTGAGATGATGCACCAAACATCATCAGCCATCTTGCATGGCTTTCAAAAGGAAGAGGAGAATGGAGAGCAGAACAGGAAGTGTGGAGGACAGAAGAGTGGTGAGCTAGGAAGGCCCTCTTCCTTTTGCAATCTAGGGAGTGGGCAAAAGCAGCAGAACAGATGGAAGCAGACAGTAGCAGGCAACTGTCTTGGACAGCCTTGTGAACAGGCTAGCCCTGTGTCCGTAAGTATGAGTTCCATCAAGTATGAGTTCCAGCAAGATCATAGAAAACTCACTGAAGCAGTAGGCAAACATACTTGGAAGTAACACAGCGGGTTTCTGTTAATAAATAACTAAACAGTCACAACCCATCTTATTGGCTAAGTAAGATGGAAAAGGCCACGAGACTCCTGACCCATGTATAATATTGGTAAAAATCGATATCGTACTCGCTTTTTTGGGACAACGATGAGGAGTAAAGAACAGCGTGTTGGGTCAGTTCTCTGACGTGGAGTCAGCAAAGCTTTCTAATGTCCGGAAGCAAGTGAGGAATTATTAATATTTAAATGCTTTTCTTCTCCAGTGTTTCAGAAAGACATGCTTACAGAGAATCAGGTGTCCCAAAGGCTTCTGCAGAAAGTGGAGGCCAATCTTTTAGCCTGATTTTATTGGGCTTTGAATCTCTCTTTCCAGTTTGGTAGGCTTCAGGAAAAAGAAAAAAAGGGAACGGTTTTTTAGCACATGCTAAGCAGGTACTGCAGGAAAGGGCAGGCTTTCAGCTTCTAACGGCTTGTCTGTGTTGTGTTTTTTTTGCCAGAATCTTGGAAGCTCATATAGTAATTCACCGTTTTCAGTTGTGTATTTTCACACACATACAGACACAGCTACTGAGGTGTTCACAGGAAGACCATCACCAAGCAGCAAAGCTTCCTAACATGCCCAGAACCGGAGCAGAACAAAAGCTCACTCCAATAGGACTGAACCATGCCATAAAAGAGGAGCCAGACTCTTCCATTACAGCAGGTCTGGCCCATCCATGAGGCCAACTGAAGCCATTGCCTCAGGCAGAGGCGTGGTGCCTAGGGCAGTGTACCTCCTCCTGCCCTCCTCAGCTATGCCCCTGGCTTCTACTATATTAGGGCGCAATCCTAACCTGGAGTTAAGTCAGCACAGTTAGGCTAGCAAAGCACCAGGCCCACCGTAAAGCATGTTTGTGAGAGTGGCACTTTTATGCTTCTGTATATTGTGACTGAAGCAATATGATTAAAGAAATATACTCTGTACTAGCCCAGGAACCATGTCCCTTATCCCTTGTAACCTCCTCCTCCTTTCCCCCAGTGAGCACTGCTGAAACATAGAGTGGAAATTTTTAAGCTACTGTAAAGTTGTTAGATGACCCTTTGCTAGAGGAAGTAGCCAAACCGCAGACCCAGTTCAAGCCAGAGAGACTTGCTAAGAGCTGCAAGTAACTCTTATCTTGCAGATATTTCCTGTATTCTGCTAGGATTATGCTGTAATGCAAAGAATCCCAACTGGAACACTCTGGTTGTGAAATGCTTAGGCAAGATATTTTGCAAATAGTTTTTGCTGTATCCCCTCCTTCCTCTTTTCCCCCTCCCTTTTGAGCTGCAGATGTTTCCTGTATCTTGCTAAAACTATGCTAAAGTTGCAAATAAGTTCCTGTATTTTGTTGAAGCAGTAAACACGTGTATTGCAAATTGATGAACTGTTAAAAGAACCGTTACTCAAAAAAGGTGCAGCCCCGGGAACGTTGAGCTCCTATAAAAAGGAACTGACCCAACTGTAGGGCACACCTGTGTCTTTGGGGAAAGATCCCACACAGACGTCCAGCGATGCGCAGCTCGATAAACTGCTTGACTTTTGCTTAAAGATCTGAGATCTGTTTCTTTATGAGGGGTACCTAACATTTGGACCACTCTCAGAGTGCAATCCTAACCTAGAATTAGGCCAGCACAGCACATCTGTGTGCTGGCCTCTCTGACTCCGAGAGTGGCCCAAACATACTTTATGGTGTCCCTTGTGCCAGCCAAACTGTCCTGGCCTAACTGTCCTGGCCTAACTCCAGGTTAGGTTGCACTCTCACTCTGCTTCATTTACACCCACAGACTCCTTCTCCCAACAGTCCCAACCCCGATGTATTGGATGCCGCTAATTAAAAGTGCAAGAGACAGGAAGCTTGCAATCTAAATGACAAAACCCATATTTTTAAAAGCGATTTTTCATGCATCTGCCCTGAGTGACTTTTCAGATGCAATTCAGCTGCTTAATCAGATGTTCCCATTAGGGAAGCTGAGAAATTATTCACTTTGCACTGAGGCTGGGTGCAAGGAAAGTGGCCAATAATGGGGAGGTAACAGATGTCAAGTTCCCTTTTGCTACATTTTCTTCTCATTTATTTCCCTCTCTCCCCACTTTGTGGTAAAGCGTGCTCCTTGAGACGTCGAAATCTAAGCCTCCTCGGCTAAATGTTCACTAACCTTATCCACTTAAAGGACAGAAAGTCATCTCTTTTTTCAGAGAGGATGGAGAGAAAAAAGACAAGTTAATTCACTCTTAGATCCTGGGAGACTCGAGGCCTTGTTCTGCTAAGTAGAAGAGGAACTGCATGGCCTCAATCGATCTGCTATCACTTATGTAGCCATCCCACCCACCAAGCCTGGACGCCAGCAATTTTTCAATAGGAGAGTGTAGTGGCTGCTGCAGCTAAGGCCCCAATACTCAGTTGAGAAAAAAGCCATCACTTCTTGGCAAGAGCTTTCCTGCATTGTTTCTTCTCCCCCATCCACGAACTAACATTTGGATGGAAGTTGGCAGGCCTCTAATTAGGATTGCCAGTTCGCAATGCACCTATCTCTTTAAAAATCTGGCCCCGTTACCTTTAACCAAGTCCATTGCAGTGGAAAAGCAGTCATTGTGCCTCCCATCCCGTCCCGCTGACTCTTGCAATCCAGAGATCCACCTTTGTCTCAGAATCCTTTCTGCAGGAGGACTCAGGAACAGCATCAGGAGTCAGTCAGGTTAAGTGCTGACCAAGAGCCAGCACGAATCAGGTGATCTCTGAATTCTCAGTACTGGCGGTGGCTACTGGTAGAGCCTAATGCACCCTCATTGGGGTAGATCATGCACCATGGCGGCCCGTTGGAGTAGATCCCAGTGGAGCTCCATGAGAGGCCAGCTGCAGACCTTTGCCCTAGGGCCCCAAACAAATTGGTGCCAGGAAAGGTAAATATTGCAATGGAATACAGACTGTGTATGCAGCAGGCCCCTCCGTGAGGCACACTGAGGCAGTCGCCTCAGGTAGCCAGCTAGTAAAGCCAGCTTCTCTACTGCTCTTTCTGCTCTTGCTCGTCCTCAAAAAGAACTGAAGAGGAAGTGTGGGGGAGTGGACAGCTAGAGCGTCTCCGACACTCTAGCCCACCACTCTCCTCTTCCACACTCCCACTTCCCTCTTTCTTTTAGAGAAGGAGCTGGAGAACAAGTGGCAGAAGGAACTGCCGGTGTGCTGCCAAGTAAGGAAGGTGGTGGTATTTGGTGCTCTTAACAAAGGTAAGTGCCAGAAAGCAACGTGTCTCTAGATTCTTTGTGACTTCCTTTCTCAGAGGCCGCCCTCTTGAAAAGAGTTTGCGACTCTCGGTTTTCTCAAATGGCATTTCCATGCTGGACCCGGAGGCTCTCGCGGCTCATCAGCATGCAGATGTATTCTCACACTTAAATCGCCACCGTAAACATCCTTAGAATGAATTGCTCACAGCAACTTTCAGCATTAAGGTTCTCGCTCATGAAAGATTCAGGCTTTCTGACACCCCTTCAGCTCTCACACGCACTTGCCTGGATGGAGAAGTTGCGCCCGCTCGCCAGATGCACACGCTCCAGTGACTGGTTTGAGTGAAAACTATGAGACGTGCAGACCTAACTCATGGAGGCTTAAAGAACAACCGTACCCCAGCCAAAGTGGTTCTGTGTCCTTGCTGTGACTGCTTCTGCCATTAGATGCTGCCAACGGGGTTTTAAGAAGAGACCCTCTGTGGCCTGGCCCCTGATTTTGGCATGCCCTTCCTAGAAAGATCCCATCTTCTGTCTCTCTTCTGTCTTTCAGACAGTGCATTAAAATGCTTGTCTTTGCTTGGCTGCTGGCAAGCCTGGGTGAAAGCTCTTCCTTTATCGATACCGTCAGCAGTGTTTTCCCCTTTTCTCTCTCCTTTTTTAAAAAAGTTTTATTTAGTTGCAGTGGCATAGCTAAAGGGGGCAGGGGAATCAAGGGCCTGGGTACCACATCTTGTGGGGTGTCTCTTACGCACGCGCACACGCACACACACACACATGCAGCCACAAACGCACAAAGAGCAGTCAGCTGCTCAGAGCAGCATGCAACCACTCTGAGTGCCTGCGACCCGGAAATAATTGGTGGTAATGTCACGGCAATTACTTCTAGGTCAGGCAGGTGCCAGAAGGGCCAGCTATGCCAGTGTTAACTTGTTTTAGAGCGCAATCCTGACCTGGAGTTAGGCCTGCACGGTTAGGCCAGCAAAGTTTGGCCAGCACAAGTGCCACTGTAAAGCACGTTTGGACCACTCTTGAGGTCAGGGAGGATGACGCATGTCTGTGTGCTGGCTTCTTTGACTTCGAGAGTGGTCCAAACATACTGTACGTTGTCCCTTGTGCCAGCCAAACTATACCAGCCTAACTCCAAGTTAGGATTGCGCCCTTAATTTATTATAGGTGTGTTAAATGATAAGTGCACTTTGTTACATAGAACGGAAGGACAGAACTGCTCAAGTTACAACACAGTTGGCAAATAGAGGCTGCAATCCTATACACACTTAGCTGAGAGTGAGTCCCTTTGGGTGCAATGGATACAGCCTCAGCACCATTCTGGCGTTTGAACTGGGGCAGGTCAGACCACTGAAGAAGAAATGAATGTATCATCGAGCCAACAGACTAGAGGTCTCCAGAGACCTCAGCAGAGGTCTCCAAACTTTTTGCTGGAGGGCCACAACAAGGATCTGGCACAGTATCGCGGACCAGAAAAATAAATAAATGTTAATATAAAATTTAAGTAAATACATTAGAGATGGAACTTACATGAATGAATGAGCTCAAAGTTCCAGGATTCCTCCAAGCACCAACACACACACCACAGAAATATAGCACACACTTTAATGGACTCCCATTCCCCTACCCCATAAGCAGCTTACTTACTGTAAATGTGCTGGAGTAAATATCTCAAAACCAGAAGGTCACAGGAAATGAAACACCCAGAACATGTTCTTGAGGGCCGGGGAGGCCCTCCCTGACACCCAGAAAGCCACCTAAGACCTTCAGAGAGCCTAAAAAAGGTCACTTCTGTGTCTTCGGGAAAACCAGGAAGTGACTATTTTCGGCCTTCTGGAGGCTTTCTGCACACGGCCTCCCTGGCCCTCTGCACAAGACCAGAGCACAGCTTGGAGGGTGCAGTCTGTGACAGCAAGGGCAGGAGACTCATAGGGACCCAGAGACTTGCCACGGACCAGATAGAGGCTCTCCAACGGCCACATTTTGGGCCCCGGGCAGCAATGGGATCTACAAATGAACAAGGGGAATGCTGGGCGGGACTTACGCGGGGCTTCCACGTGATTGGCTGCCCGTCCACAGCGTTCCGCAGCTGTCCTGGCCTTGGGGGGACTGCCCCTGGTTAGCATGCCCCCCCCGCTGCTCGCCAAGACACCCGGCGCGACCCTCACCTGTCCCCCGTGGCCAGTGGTGTCATTCAAATGATTTAGGAATAGGAACTCACTTTTGATTGGCACTTGTCGGGAACCCGGAACCAGCCACGGAGCCTGTTAGGATCCGGAACGCCCGTTCTGGTCCGTTCCCCCTGAATGACATCACTGCCTGCGGTGAGCAGGAGCCCCCCCCCAAGGCCAGGGCAGCCGCGGAACGCTACAGACGGGCTGCCACTCAAGCGGAAGTCCCGCCTAAGTCCCGCCCAGTGTTCCCCTTGTTCATTTGTAGATTCCACCGCTGGCCCCGGGCCAGTGTTTGAAGACCTCTAGACTAAAGCTTTCAGGAATGAGAACTGCTCTTATGCATACACTGGGGCCTACTCCAAAAACCTTACTGGTTGATTTCTTCATGACCAGGTCAGCACGATCCCTGGTAAGTCTGCCTATAGTAACACTATCTTGCAAACTGAGCAAAGCCTTCCCACAAGGTCACAAATTGCCTGTCTTTAAAATGCTGGCCTTGTTGTACCTGGAGCCCCCTAATAAACTCTCTGTGTTGTCGTGACATTTCCGTGTGCCGAGCAGTTTCTGGGAGCTGAGTTTGGCCACAGAGCCCAGTCCCTCCAAGATAATAAAATGTGCACAGTGGATATTTTTTACCCGGTCGCTGGCAGTGCCCCAACCAGCCTTGGCAACCCTCCACTCTTTGCTTGCAGTTTCAATTATCTTTCCCTGAAAGCGCCATCTTTCACAGACCGTGGTCCCACCGGCCGTTAATTTCAGCGGATTGATGGACTGGACTGCAGCCCTACTTGCTTCACCACTTAACGGGATGGATAAAATGGTAAATGTAAATGCTGATATTAGAAATTGCGGCGGCCAGGGAATGAGTTAGGGAAAGAGAAAGGAAGAAATCAGGATGTCAAGAGTTCACGTGACTTGAATGTTTGCTGGCTCCAAGTGACCAACATTGCAGGTGCAATCCTAACCAACTTTCCAGCACCGGGGTAAGGGCAATGCAGCTCCGAAGTAAGGGAACAAACATTCCCTTACCATGAGGAGGCCTCTGTGACTGTCCCCCAACTGCAGGATGCAGCACATGTCCCATTGACCCAGCTATGTCAGTGTTGGAAAGCTGGTTAGGATTGCACCCTGCCTTTGAGTAGTTCCTCTCTGCCTTTTTGTGGTCACTGATGAACACACTAAGAGCACTTCAGCATTCAAGGACCTTTGTTTGGGGGCTGCTCTGAACCTGGAGATCTTATTTACTGCATTTGTAATGGCTGATAATAAATGCCAAGAGCTTTGATCTGACCAAAAGAAGCTGGATTATAAGAAAGGGTTGGGCATCATGGGACACTTTTCAAGTGCTCACTCATCTTGAAAAGCAGCTGTTGGTTGTTCTTGGGGTGGAAGAAAGCCCTGATTCTAAACGCTAGACTGGATCTTGTTCATTCGTAGAAGTCATAAACAGTTCCACAGGGATTTACCAGCTGCGATCTCAGTGAGTCAAAGCAACCGTTCTTGTCCGATTCTGCCTTTTGTCGGACAAAAATGGTTGCTTTGACTCAGTGAGGTCACAGCTGGTAAATCCCTATGGAACAAAAGTTTTCTCCCATGTTTCTCCCTTACCTCAGAGCTGCATCGCCTTACCCCAATGCTGGAAAGCTGCATAGGATTGTGCCATCAGCCTCACCTACCTCACAAGGACAAAAGGAGATAAGGAACTATGTACACCGCCATGAGCTCCCAGCAACACCTACAGCAGCAGATTGAGAGGACAACCGGCTCCCCAAGCACCAGCTAAGAAGAAGAGCTCTTTGGAGGAAGGATGGTATTAAAATGTGAGAAATATATGCTTGGAGAAAAAATGTGAGACAGATGCTTGGAGGTCTGAGTGAGCTTTCAGTATGACAGAAACCTGAGGTTTCCATCTGATGAAGTCTGGAGCATTCGTCAAGAAGTGTGGGTACGAACAACTTCCCCTTGCTCCAGCTCGTTGAGTTTAAATGTAAATGTTCTTGGCAGGAGATCATGGTTTGTTCTTCATGCTTCATTTGTCAATTTTCCATACCTTTGCACAGGGAAATAACCTTTGGTTTGCAACCACGTTTTTAATCTCCTCTAACCTTTTCCATCATGGCCAAACATGCAATGGCCCTTAGTCCTTCAGCTGAGTTATTACGCTCATAATGGGTCTTCCGGAGGAAAGGCTAAAGCATAAAGAATGGGACAGTAAACGGCTTCACTGTTCCTTGTCTCATGTTATATTTTTCTGGTTCATTCCAAAACCTGACAAAGCTGAAGCAGCCATGCGTTTCATTGGCGTTCTTCATTCCTCTACGATAGCTGGTCAGAAGCAAACAGAAGGTAGCAATTTTATACGAATGCTGACCTCATTTGATCCCTTATCGTACTTGATGAGTCGTATTTTTGAAACTTATGATTTAAGTGTCCAGTAAGAATTATCTTACCCGACGCTGCGGGTTAAATTGCTGAGCTGAGCTTGTTGACCAGAAGGTTGGCAGTTTGAGACCACGTGACGGAGTGAGCTCCCATTGCTTGTCCCATCTCCTGCCAACCTAGCAGTTTAAAAGCACCTAAAAATGCGAGTAGATAAATAGGTACCACTTCGGTGGGAAGGTAACGGCATTCCGTGCACCTTGGCATATAGTCATGCCAGCCACATGACCACGGAAGCCTGTCTTTGACAAACGCCGGCTCTTCGGCTTAGAAACAGAGATGAGCACCGCCCCCTCCAGTTGGTCATGACTAGACCATTCGGTCGTGGGGAAACCTTTACCTTTATCTTTAAGAATTATCTACACCAGTGGTTCTCAAACCTTTTAGCACCGGGACCCAGTTTTTAGAATGACAATCCGACACTCACCAGAAGTGATGACATGGCTGGAAGTGCCATCTTTTTGACACCAGAGCCTGCTGCTTTCCTGAGAAGGCAGCAATAAGTTTTCATTTTCCAATAGCAAAGTGAATCAGAAAGAAAAAAGCCTATTTGCAACCTTGATACAAGGAAAATAATCACACATTCCCCTCCTTTCCAGTATCCCATCTTCCCATATTTTCAATATGGCTGTTCTAGGTGCTTGGTGACCCACCTGAAATTGTGGGTGCTTATATATTTGCTTATACATAGACAGGCCAAAACATCATTGCTTTACCTGTGCCATCCAGCCTGCAACTCATTCACCGGTACGGGGGTCATACTGTGACAATTTGGTTTTGTTTTAAAAATTTTGCGGCTTGGAGATGTCACTTCCAGCCATGACATCATTTCCAGGTTATGACATCACTTTTGGTGGATTCCAACCGATTGTCATTCTAAAAAGTGGATCCCGGTACTAAAACATTTGAGAACCACTGTTCTAGACAATACTGAGCCTGATGAACCAAGGAAGACAGACTCAAAGGAAGATAGCTTCCCATTGACACCTAGAACATTAGACAAATATAAAACAAAACTACACCCAGTGGTGGGATTCAGGGGGTTTGCCCAGGTTCTATAGAACCGGTTGTTAAATGGCCGGGCCCCGCCCACTCGCTTACCTCGGCTGGCTTCGGTTTTTTTTGGCTCTGGCTATGACGTCATAGAACCGGTTGTTAATTTATTTGAATCCCACCACTGATTACTATACACCCCTTTGGGGCATCTGATGTGGCCTCACCCAACCTACTTCACACATTTACCATTGCAAACCCTTCGTCATGACCTGGTGTCAAGGAGGATGCTGTTTTGTGAATCCTCCTGAGGTTTCCTTGCTCTTCAGGAAGGCAACTTTGTGACGCAGCTTCGTGTTCATCCCTTGAGGGCGAAATCCCTAAAGAAATGTTTAGCAGAGGGACATTCAGAAACACAAAGTGAAATTGCTTCCCTGATCGAAATAGATTTTGCCGAGTTACGAAGTGTTGAATGGGTTTTTGTCAAATGCGGCTATTATGCTCAGAGAGGTTTCCCTGCGATTGCCACACAGCAGAAGGAGAATTTAATACATGGTTTCATGCGCCACGCTTGGATGGAGAGCTTATGGCTTTGGAATAAAGCAAGAATGGATACACATTTGCAGTCAGAAAAGCAGGTTAGTATTCTGTGGCATTTCATCCTTATGTTCACTTCATTCAGGCTTATTTCATCTACTCAGGCCCAAGGGCAAGCAAGTACTTTGGCCGTAGTACCAGAGGATTCAGCCAATTCAGGTTCTAGTATTTACCGTATATATTCATGTATAAGTTGAAAAAGTATGCCATAAAATTGCCCAGGAAACTTATACATGTGTTGATACAGTAAATGTATTGCGGGATAGAGCAAGGCCCTAGACCTCTGGTGGAGCAAGAACGGTAAGGCTGCAGAACAGGCTTGTAACCCCCCATATGTTGGCTTTTAGGGTGCTGTTTTGCCTTGTACTGCCAGGAAAGACTACTCCAAACAGGTCTTTGAGGGAGGCTACAAATGGGGGCTGCTGAGCATATCCAAAAGGCCCTGCATTACCAGAGCTGGTGAGGCACCCTCAGATTCAAACAGGAGCTACTTGAATGGGGGGGTTGGGGGTTGGGCTGAGAAGCAGGTGGAGGGAGAAAAGGATGCTGCCTGCAAGGGGGGCTGGCATTGCTTACTTTGTGAGAAGGCTGGCTTAGTGCGTTTTGGCTTACTGCACTCAGTAGGCACAGTGGACAACGCAGGGAGGGAAGGGCTAGCCTCCTATCCCTTCACCTCATATTCTCCTGCCCATTCCTAAAAGCACTTTCTGGCTCACAAGCTTGTTTCAGTATTCTGTGTTTAAATGAAAATGCACCTTATAATTTTACTTTTTTCTTCTTGTTGTCAATAAGTAGATAGACTGTACAGTTTTTAGATCACAATTACTGGTAGGTCATTTATCAGGATCTGGCATTGGGTAAAATCAGACAAAATTCAAAGAATTGCATATTCCCCTAAGTTTTACCCTTGACTTATCCACAGGTCATAGCAAATTCCATTATTTTTGACTTGAAACTTGCCCTCGACTTATCCATGAGGTCAACTTATACGCGGGTATATATGGTAACTCTGCCCTGCTCACCTCCTGTCTCTCAATTATTTGTCTTGACTCCTACATGACCCTACAGCTTGTCTTCCTCTTAGCCATTGTCCAAACATTTGCCCTGCAATGCCTTCTGATCCTTTACCTCATATCTTTCCACTGATTCTTGTGGCTTCAGGTTGGCAATGCTCAAGGTCACACACAAAGACAGGGCTGTTGGTGGTGTCTTAGCTCAAAGGCAGAGCACCTCTTTTGTATACAGAAGGTCCTTAGTTCAATTCTCTTCATTTAAGGCTCAAAGTTACAGGGCCAGCTCATCCATGAGGCTGGCTGAGGCAGTTCCCTCAGGCAGCAAATTGGTGGGTGGTGCTCACCTCTTTCCCTCCACTGCTCCTCTGCTTACTTCCTGAATTGGAAGAGAGAGACAAAAAGGAAGCATAGAACAGAATGGTGGGGCTAAAACCTCAGAGATGCTCTAGGCCATGGGTTCTCAAAACCTTTTAGCACCAGGACCCACTTTTCTGTCCAGGACCCACCACAAGTGATGGCATGGCCAGAACTGCCATCATAGGGACCCCCAAAGCCTGCTGATTTCCTGAGAATGCAGCCATCAGTTGGGTTATTTCTCAGTCATTTTCCAATTGCAAAGTGAAAGAAGAAAAGCCTTTTTACAACCTGGACACAAGCAAAACAACTGTGTAGCCCTCCCCCTTTCCAGCATCTCATCTTCTCATATTTTCAATATGGCTGCTCTAGGTGCTTTGCGACCCACCTGAAATTGGCTCACGACCCACTGGTGGGTCCCATCCTACAGTTTGGGAACCACTGCTTTAGATAACTACTCTACCCCACTTTTTCAATTCTGAAAATAGAAGGAACAGAAGCTGGCATATTACTTGGCAATATTTGCTCTACTCACCACCCATCTAACCTCTACACTTGAAGGAGGGCCTCAATGAAAATTTTAATGGATGGTAATGCAGGAACACGTGAGTGGCCTGGCTGAATAGACATTATTTATCCCCGCTTCAAACCCGCCCCAAATTCTTTAGTTACTTGGAATTTTGAGTTTAGCTACTTATTCTGTAGGTAAAGATGAAGCTTCTGTTTCAGCAGCCCAGCTGGAAACCGATCACCTTCTACAAGTGCTAAATTCATCTTTAAACTCAAGACAGCTGAACTGCTGCTGAGCTGCAACGCTAGAAAGAACACTTGGAAAGCCCGTGGAAGTGGAGCTAGGTACAAAGCAAACCTAAGTGAATACATCTTATGTGAAATATATGGGCTCTGATCTCTGTGTAGCTGCACGGAACTGTAACAAGCTGAATGATTTATAGAGAAAGCAGACTAATCTTGTGTGGCGTAGAGATCCTGGAGGCCAATGAATTATGAATACAAGCAATTCTTCAGTTGTTAGACTACCTGATGTTCCCAGGAGCGGGCGAGAAATGGAGAGATATGCTGGGAGGACTCTTGTCCAAGTTTCCCTTACAAGGATAAAGGCCCATCTGCAGGCTGGCCTCAGCAAGGAGTGACTTTTTCTGCCTCTCCAGAACATGTGGCAGCAGCATCTACAAATAAGTGGGCTTTCTGGCTCCATTTTTAAAATTTCACAAAGTATCTGCAAAAGCAGGGAGTTGTCAAATACTCAGCAGGCTATAATAACTAAGTTGAATTAAAATCCCACCTCCCACCAGAGGCGTATCCAGGGGCACTGCCACCTGGGGTAGTGATGTCACAATGTCATGTGACATTGTGAAATCACGTGATGCCATGATGTCATTTCTGGTTTCAGGGGAGGGCAGCATTGGCTTCACAATGTGGCTGCCGCCCTCCCCCATTCCTTCTCTAGCAGCTTTCTGGCTGACTTTCAGCTTCTGCTGAACTGCTGCAGGCCCCTGAGTACATCTCTGTGCTTGAAGGTTTTCAGCAGCTCCGCAGAAGACGAGAGTCAGCTGGGAAGCTGCTGCTCTGTGGTGCCCCCTTCAAGTGACGCCCAGGGCACGTGCCTTACTTGTCAAACCCTAGATACACCTCTGCATCCTACTTCACCACCCTGTTTGTATGTTGCACAGATGGGCTGCACTACCAAAGGCTCACACTCATTGGAAGGTCCACTTGGTCAGGTCAAAAACACTTAAACCCTTGATATTGGTAGCAGTGGTGGTATCAGATGAGCCAACAGAGAGTGCATGCATGGCCAAATGGTGTGCATGCATAGGGGGATGCTTGCAAAAGGTCCTGGCTCCAGCAGGTGCCCCAGGACCCAACATAACCAGCCCCAATAGCTCCATCCTCCAGAAACGTCTCTAATTCTAATTCTCCTTGAAAGCAATCTAAATTCAACCTCTGTTACAGACAGGACTTTTTTATGTTCTTATGGGAGGAGGTTTTGTCCCCATGGTTCTTCTACAGCAGTGACAGAAGTTGCATTCAAACTGTCTGATTTGGGCATGGTCTATTGGAAAGTTTTGTATTATTGTTCCTCTGCTGCCATCTCCTGACCATCTTTCCACATGATTTATCTTCACTTAATCAAATGCTCTCTGATGTCAGCTGAAATAGGACCATGTTCATAGGTAACAAAGGTGTTGTAAAAGTGGAAAGAGAAGTCAAACTAGGCCTAGATTATGGGATGATGATCATCATTATCAGTGGCATTCCTACAGGGGGGCAAAACTCGAAGTGTTACAGGAGCCTGAGCTCCTGTGTAATGTGGCCCCTCCCCCCCACAACTTCAAAGCCACTCACGGCTCAGAAAGCAAAGCCTCTAAGCCAGGTCTCCGAGCATCAAATGGCTCTGGAGGCAAGGGGGAAGGACCACGTTACACGGGAGCTCAGACTCCTGCAACATTTAGCGTTTGCATCCCCCCCCTAGGAATTCCACTGATGATGATGATGCTCTCTGGTTATTAAGTTAATCAGTTAATCAGGTTATTAAGTTAATAAGATGTTTGGGCATTGCACTTGTTGGCAGAGAAAGTTCTAATTTTACAATTGCACTTAAACCAGCGATTCTGAACCTGGAGGTTAGGACCCCTAAGGGGGCGGAAGCCGATTTTCAGGAAGTTGCAGAGAGCTGGGCACCACCATCTTGGAAAACCTGGGTGCCATATCTTGAAAACTTATTTTTACTAACATCTGAACAGAAGAACGGAGTCCAGTCTTGAGGACCTGTTCAGGCTGGACTTACGATCACCGGCTGAAGCTCAATGTCACACGGCCAGAGGAGAGAACCACACCGTGAAGGCTACATCTGGGGCTGAGGATTCGGTGAATCACAGAATACTATATTTGTAAAAACCCCATTGAAAAATTGTGGTTTAGACTAGCCTGCCCATGTAAGCTGCCTTGGGCATTTGCTTTGGCATGGAAAAGGCAAGGTATAAATTCTTCAAAATAATAAAAAATAAATAAACACTTTGAGTTTTGCCCCCCTGTAGGAATGCCACTGATAATGATGATCATCATCCCATAATCTAGGCCTAGTTTGACTTCTCTTTCCACTTTTACAACACCTTTGTTACCTATGAACATGTCTTGAAAGGCAGAACCTGTACAAAAATGTGCTGGGTGAGGTGAGGTGAGGTGGGAGAGAGAGAGAGAGACTGAACAGAGAGAACTCGTGCTTTAGCGATTATTGAATAATCATTGGTGGTAAGCATGTTTTCTTTACTGTCAGGTCTCCAAAGTGCAGTAGTTTGCCCCTGTGCCCCCACATGTTTTTTTTCCACAAGGGATGCAGCTGGGCATGACTGCCTTTGCCCTTCATAGTCCAGTAGTACACACAGCACAAGTGCAGCCCTGGGTGCTGTGACAGGCCCAGGAAAAAAACTAATTGGGCGCACAAGCGAACACACACACACTCTTTCCATTCATCCTTTTCTCCAAATGGGGCTGCTTATGAGTACAACTTTAAAAATGTAATGTATTTTAAAAGTGATTTATTTAAAACAATGGCTTCTCTTCTGCCAGCACAATGACGCCACTTCCTGTTCCCTGCTTAATGACATCACTTCCTGCATAATGGCATCACTTCTGGCTCTCGGTCTTCAAGGGGTCCCAACATGTTGATGTACCTGAAAAGAGGGTCCTGATGCTAAAAATGTTGGGAACCACTGATTTAAACAATATTTTCACTAGGATTAACTCATCATTAGTAATGTGACTTATAATTGTAGTTTTATATAGTACTAGCGTTTTGTTACCCAGCTTTGCCCGGGTAACAAAATATCCCAAGCTTCTAGGCGACCCCGGAAACTATGGATTCGACACTAATGTCGGCCATTTTTGAGTATTTTTACATGGCACCCCCTTCGCACCCCCACTCCTAGGGGTGGTAGGGGTGTCATGCTCCCACAGTATTTGTTGCCAGACCATAATGCATACGCGTGCAGGGTCTGGTGCCAATCAGTCCAGGCATTCCAGCAGGGCATGGCGGATGATTTTTTCGCACCCCTTCTCACACCCCATACCGAAGGAGGGCCAAACCCGGATTCCAACGGCGTCGGGAGCGTCGTCACTCGTCTCGGCGACCCCGGAAACTAAGGATTCGACGCCGGTTTTGGCTGTTTTCGGTCATTTTCACGTGGGGCCTCCTGCGCACCCTCACCCCCGGGGGTGCCAGGGGATCCTGACCCCCTCAGTGTTTGTCGCCAGGCCACAAGGCATGTGCTTGCCAAGTCTGATGCCAATCGCTCCAGGCGTTCCAGCAGGGCATGGCAGATGTGTTGTTTCGCACCCCTTCTCGCCCCCCACGCTGAGGGGGGGCCGAACCCGGACTCCAACAGCATCGGGAGCATCGCTGCTCGTCTCGGCGACCCTGGAAACTACAAATTTGATGCCGATATCGTCCGCTTTCGGTCATTTTCATGTGGGGCCCCCTGCACACCCTCACCCCCGGGGGTGCTAGGGGGGCCTGACCCCCACAGTGTTTGTCGCCAGGCCGCAAGGCATGCCTGTGCCAAGTTTGGTGCGTGTCGCTCCAGGCATTGCGGAGCCTATGCGGAACATACACACATACATACGTAAATACATACACACTTTCTTCTTTATATACAGTATATAGACTAGCTTTTATGTACCCGGCTTCGCCCGGGTGTATATATGTCCCATCACTGACCCCCCCACTCACCAGGCATACAGATGGCCCGTTTATATGTCCCATCCCTGCCCCCCCACTCACATGTGTGCCCGGGTGTTTATATGTCCCATCCCTGACCCCCCCTCACATGTGTGCCTGGGTGTTTATATGTCCCATCACTGACCCCCCCATCCCACTCACCAGCCATACAGATGGCCCTGTATCGGTTACCTGTGGGAAACCTATTTGCGCCCGGTTTTTTATATCTCCCATCCCTGACCACCCCCCAGTGGTTTTTGGCCATCCCCGGGCGTGTTTTTTTTTTGTTGTTGTTAAAAATTACCCGGCAGTGACCGGGTGTTTATTTGTCCCATCCACGCTGCTGTACTGTTTCTGTTGCTCTAGATGTGCTCTAGATGTAGTAGCTCTGTTTCATATCCTGTAGTCGTTTGTGACACTGCTGTACTGTTTGTGTTGCTCTAGATGTAGTAGCTCTGTTTCATATCCTGTAGTCGTTTGTGACGCTGCTGTACTGTTTGTGTTGCTCTAGATGTAGCAGCTCTGTGACGTAGAGTTGCAAGTCATTTTTTTTTCCTCAGGTGTTTCCTATGTACACTGTTGTTTCATCTTTGTAGCCTTTGGTTGCACCTGCCCAATTGCCTTACGTTACACAGTGAAAGTAAACTTTCAGAGTGAGAGCAACAGCCACAGCACCTTGTGCCAACTGTCAACTGCCAAGCAGGGACCGCCCACATTTCCACAGAACACATTTCCCTGGCCCTGTATAAGCTTCCCTGCGGGAAACCTATTTGCTGCTGTTTGTCTTCAACTGTAAAGAGTTCAGTTGCTGCCTGAAGATTCCGCATGTCATTTGCATGTCATTTGCATCTCATCATGACATCATCAGAGCCTCGGAATGCTGCGGCTCAGCCCATAGCCACCCATAGAGAACCACAAATTCGCTTTTATCCACGCCCGTGGGGGCGCGATCCGTTCCAAAACTGCGCAGCGACGGTCTCGGGGGGCCAAGGCACCCGCGTGCCAAGTTTGGCGCGAATCGGTCCAGGCGTTGCGGAGCCTATGTGGAACATACATACATACATACATACATACATACATAAGCTCTTCTTTATATATATAGATACAAATCTAGGCCTCATGGATGGGCCAGCCCTGAATCTAAGGAACTCACGGGGAAAGGACTATTCCTATAGACAGAGAGCCCCTGCCCTAAGAGACCGGAGTAATGTTTATATGAATTGTGAGTAGACACATGTGAATGTTGCAAATCTGCCACCGATTGCCATTTCTTGAAATGTAGACCTTGCCAAAAAAAAAATCAAAAAAAAAAATCACTATCTACGTGACTCATTGCAGATGGCAAGCATTTCCAGCCTGGCTGGAGTGCTTTTTTTCCTATTGCAAATGCTTCATACCCACTAGAGGGCAGAGTGAACTTATATAAATACACCTTCTCCCTGTTAGAGGTGAAAAATGAAAACTATACCTGGCTAGGTTCTATTCCAGGAATGTTTGTGCTCTATATGAGGAAATAAAGTGGTTAACAGTCATCTGCCCATCTCCTTGGTCACAAAGGTTGCTTCTTATCTAAGTATGGTGCAGAAAAAGTTGAGCTAGAATGCTTCATAAAGCAAAAATTCAGTAACACCCATTAAAATCCAAAAGCCAGAGTCTTGACCAGGATCAACTTGTGAGCAGAACAACTGTGCCATTTCTGTTGGTCCGTAGAATGGGTTCCACCTGTTCTTGATTAGGTTGAACAGTCCCTGAAGGCACAGATATGCGCCTGGGGTGTTCTGGATCCAAAATTGCTCCTGGCGAGTCAGGTGGTGGCCATAGCCGGAAATGACTTGAGAAAGATCTGGCCCTGGTGATCTGTGCCTTGTTCACATCAAGGTTCATTTATTGCAACATACCCTACATGATGTTGCCCTAGAAAGGTATTTGGAAATGAGTGGCCCCAAATGCTGCAGAAAGATTGATGGTGCGGGCCTTCTGGATCCAGACTTGCAGGAGGCACTGCCTCTGTTTCTGGGATCAGCTCAAGGTGATAGTGGTTTCTTTTAAGGCCCTCATCAGTGGTTCTCAAACATTTTAGCACCAGGGCCCATTTTTTAGAATGATAATCTTTCCTGGGCCCATCAGAAGTGATGGCATGGACACAGTGCTGACATTGTGATGCTTTCCTAAGAATGCAGCAATAAGTTTTCCAATAGCAAAGTGAATCAGAAAGAAAAAAAAGCCTATTTACAACCTTAACCCTAGCAAAACAACCACACAGTCCTCCCCCTTTCCAGCATCCCATCTTCCCATATTTTCAATATGGCTGCTCTAGGTGCTTTGCGACCCACCTGAAATTGGCTCACACAACCCATTGGTGGGCTCCGACCCACAGTTTGGGAATCAGTGGCCCACATGGCTTGGGCCCTGGATCTCTCAAGGACTGTCTCCTGCCATATAAATCTTCCCATCAATGGAGACAAGGAGGGAAAGCTCTGCATGCATGTAAGACAGGGCCTTCTCTGGTTTGACCCCGCTTGGCTGCGAAACTTTCTGCTTGAGGGAGAGTTATCACCCCTCTCTCCCAATTTTTATATGGGTGTTGAAGATGCATCTGATCTGGTAGGCCTTTGAGGATTTATAATGAGGGGGCTGATGGAAGCCATTGCTAACAGTATTCTTTCATCAAAGTTTTTTTTTTTTTAAAGAGTATATTGTATTTAATGTGCTTTTATTTTGGCAATGAATTACCTAGGGCACAATCATAACCTACTTTCCAGCACCAGGGTAAGGGCTCTTGAGGGAAGAGAACATACATTCTTTTACCTTGAGGAGGCCTCCAAGATTACTACTCCACTGCAGGATGCAGTCCATGCCCATTGGCATAATTATGTCAGTGCTGGAAAACTGGTTGGGATTGCACCCACCCCTATTTACTTCGTTAGTTGCCTGGGGATCTATCTAGCCAAAAAAAGCAGTATATGGAAAAACACACACTTAAAGTAATGGTATTATTAGAATAATGGCCATACTGGATTCTTTCAAAAGACCAGATGAACATTTTTGGGTGCATTAATTAAATGACTGGAGATGTAGGAGAGAGATCACAAAGTATTTTTTCCACATAACACATTTTATTTATGGAAATCACTATCACAGGATGAGGCAATGGTGACTAGTTTAGGATCAAACTGTGACCAAGATCTATGTGATGCTTACAAGTAACATTTGCATCTTATGCCGAAAAGCATAATTTTGTGTCATCTGGACAAAATCTGTTCACCAAGCTCATGTAATGCAGTGACTAAATAATGACCTGTAAATCATAACTTGCCTAGTATGAACCTTGCCTTGAACATGAATTCACTAAGGGCCCAATCCTATCCAACTTTCCAGCATTGATGCAACCATAATGCAACCCCACGTAGGGGAACAAACATTCCCTCATCTTGAGGAGGCCCCTGTGACTTCACTGCAGGATGCAGCGCACATCCTGTTGGCATGTGCTGGAAAATTGGATAGCATATGGCCCTGAGGCTGCCATCTTACTTACCTGGAAGAAAGCCTATTGAACTCAGTGAGATTTACTTCTGTGTAGATAGAAGCAAGACATGCCTAGGATTGCACTTTTATTTATTTTACAGCAGGGGTGGCCAACCTTTCAACTTTAGGGTTCCTGGACCTTTTAACAATTGTGTAGGAGCGGGGAATTTCAGTAGGCTAAGGTTGTTGTCTCACAGCTGCACCTGCTGAAATTCCCTCCGCTACACAAATGTTAAAGGTTCAGGAGCCCTAAAGCTGAAAGGTTGGCCTACTCCTGTTTTACAGGATTGTTGTAGAAACAACATCAAGCTCATACACTGAAGCACTTTGCACACCGAAAAAAAGTGCTGTAGAAATGTTAATTAACACAGGAACAGTTGAGGGCTCCCCCCCCTACACACAGATTTTCAAAATGTATTTATTCATTTAATTCTGTTGCGTGGAGAATCACCCCATGAGAGGGATTCCCAGGGTCTCCGGTCTCCTTCGGGAAGGAGGCGCATTGACCCGCCAGTTGTCAGGATGTCGTTCCCCCAGCATGTGTTACTCCTGTTGGAATTTCTTTAACCCAGAAATGCACTCCCACCCAGACTGATCCCTTCGAGAGAGCTCACCGAAGGAAAGAAGGAGACGTCAATGGAAAGAATGCCAGCTGGACTTCGGTGTCAAGATAAAAAAAAGAAATCTATTAATAAAGGACGCAACTGGCCACAAAATGTGCATGCAAAAAGGGCACCCAAAATTGTGTGCCAAATGAACAAACACACTGTATTGGAAAAGGTAGGAGATATCCTGAGGAGATAGGGAATGGTATCAGCAGTGGCCCTTGTCCCAGATTAGCCAGGAAGTACGGGGTTAATCCCAGAACTCCTGCAGCAGGAACACAGCTGCAGGCTGATGAGGGC
The DNA here is from genome assembly GCA_029204185.1 of Lerista edwardsae. Taxonomy (NCBI): domain Eukaryota; kingdom Metazoa; phylum Chordata; class Lepidosauria; order Squamata; family Scincidae; genus Lerista; species Lerista edwardsae. The sequence goes on from JAJKFI010000020.1 coordinate 7,564,382, forward strand.
TCTGGCTGTGAAGGGAGGTTAGCACAGGTGTAGATGGTTGTGGCTGATGGTAGAGCCTGCCCAGCAACAGACACTGATTGGCCTGCCTCAGTATAAAGTTGGAGGCAGGAGCTACATTGAAGGAGCACCAGGCAGGGGTAGGAAGGAAGGAAAGTGGCTGTGGATTGACTGACTAAAGGACTGTTGGATGGACTGTTAAAGGACTAGATAAGGTAAGGTTATTGTGGGGAATAACTGTGGGGAACTGTTGTATGGCTGCCACGCCCCTGGAGACACCCAGTGGAAGAGGCAGGTGTGGCTTAGGTAAGCTGACTGCATTATTTGGTGGTGGGGTTTTGTGGTGCCACGTTGGACTTAGGGTATCTTGAGCTAAGCCGGTGATGAGGTCAGTTTGGAGGAGGCTGGCCAGCTCCAAGCAAAACTGCTGGAAGAGAGGAGGCCCAGTGGGTGAAGGAACCCCCTCCCTCTTGCCTATCTCTGAAGCTGCTCTGGAGGGGAAACTAGTTAGCCTAGTGTGGGCATTGGGGCCCTTGGAGAGGCCCAGCAGGAAATTTGGTAGAACACACATACATTTATACCTTCAAACATGTAAAAGACGAGCAAAATAAACAACCAATCAAATATGTTTGATAGTTCTGCGATCAATTATTGGTAACTTGGGAAGTGGGGGAACCCCTGGTTGGTTGGCACTTTTCTGATTGCTGGTTGGAGGGCTTGCCCCCCCCCACCTAAGTTGAGATGGCCCTGAGGAGGGTTGGGTAAGAGCAATTTGCCACCGGATAAGGGGAGGTTTGGTGCCATAGCTGTTAAGGGCTGATTGGGGTGACACAATTCTGGTGGAAAGGTGGGACAATAGACAAGGGTTGGGAAATAGATTTCGGAATGGGCGACACTGGGAGAGGACAAGGGGTTGCCCAAAGGGCAGGGGAGATAGGGGTGCCCAAGGGACAAAGGGCAGTCACTACGTAATCTGGTATACACATTTCAGCGGAATACATTTCATTTACATTCCTCCCCGCCCCCCCCGTTTCAGCAGAGGCACCAGTTCTATGGCTTGATTGTGCAACTGTCATGGGGGTCTGCACGTCCTTTCCCAATCTTCCACCTTCTTCTTTGCAGCTTGGTTTTCCGACATCCATTTTGTCCTTTCCCATCAGCCCCTGGAGGGGCAGCCATTTTCTGTGGGGCCCCAAGGAGCCCCTTTGTCTTGTCGCTTCATTCCCTCCCCCTCACGTACCAAGCAGACACAAGTCTCACCCTCTAACACAGCCCAACATTCTAGTTCCATCATAATAACACTTTCCATTCATAAAACCCTGATTTCATTCACAAAACCCCTGGTTTCATTCATAAAACGTGCACAAATCCACCGCGCTTTCCCTTTGACAGTTCATGAGTTCTTACAGCCGTGAATCTGGCAGCTGGCCGATCCTCGCGGTTGGGGATTCCCTCATTGACTCTGCCGTTTGACAGTTTAAGGCAGTATGCCGGGTCAAACCACAGGTCGAGGAACGATAAGCCAATCTTTGCCAACCAGCTGCTGGTCTTTAGCGCCTTCTTCCTCGGTCTTGTGGAGCGATGTCAATGAACCGGGTTCGATTCCCAGGTTCCTCGCTCCTGTCAAAATGGGGGAGAGGGACTCCAGCAAGACGTGGAAGGGCTGGCGGCTCATGGAGGTCCCAAGTTAGAGTCCCGAGACCCTCCAGGTAATGGTTGCAGGAGAAGAAGATAATAAGGGGGGGGGGTTGTGGTGGGTGCAAATCCCACCAGTCAGAGTTTGTGTCTGTTGCAATGGGGAATGGGGAAAGGTCATGGCGGGCTTGGGCCCTCCAGGCTCAGTATTCATGACGGATGCTTGAGACGGAGGGAGAGTTCAGGGAGGGTGACCAGCTTGGACCTAGTTGCCTCTTACGTCAATTCTATGCAAAGTTCTCAACCAGTAGAATAAGGTCTTGATTACATCTAAGCCTCAAAAAAGATAAGCATTAACAAATGAGGGATCTGGTCAAATTATAATGTGCAAACCAGCTACAATAGAATAAACATATAGTTGCTGATAGTATGAGTTATGGACATTCATGGCCAGGGAACTGAAGCTGATGACTTTTATATTTTTCTTCAATAACATTGAGTTAACAAGTTTATACTGAACAATACTCTCATTGCTATATTCCTATACAGAACAAAGTGAAGCAAGACTACCTTGGGTTACATAAGCTCCTACCTTAAGTGAACCAGAAGGCACATTTCTATTTCCTTCCAAATAGTCTAAGAGGCAGAGAGCCCCATCCCTTGGATTAAATTTCAGTGCTGATGTTCATATACTAGATTTATACTTAATTAAAAGTCCCTAGACATTAATGTATGCCCCTAAACACATTTCTCAGTTTGCATTTGCTGAGCCTGATGATTCTTCATGGCTAATGTCCCTTGAAAACAGTGTCAGAGACAGAGCCTGAGAATTCCACAGATGATATCAGCATCCCTCCTGTAGAAAAAGGCTGTTGATCTGGTTCCCCTCAAATACACTCCTGCTTCCAAGATGGATTGGGGATGTACACTGCCACTCATCCCCAATTCTGTTTATTTGGAAGTGAGTCTCACTGATTTCAATGGAGTATTTCCAAGAAAGAGCTTGTTGTATTACATTGTTACAAATGCAATTTCCCACCACATGGACAGATAGCAAGAAGCGGCTAATCCTAGCACATATGTGTTGAAAATGTAGCCAGTGAAGCAGTCCCAAGTACATTTAAGATTGAAGACTTCCTTGACCTGAGTCAATAGGGCTTAATAGGAATTCCATTAATAGTATAGTCCTCTACATGTTTAGACTCAGAAATCTACACTGTGTTCAACAGATCCCTGGTAAGCATGCATCTAAGCAGTCTAAGGCTGCAATCCTATCCACACTTGCCTGAGAGTAAGTCCCATTGACTATAATGGGACTTCAGTGTAGACATAAGTGTAGACATACATAGGATTGCCTGTAAGTAAACATGCTCTGGATCAAATATAACTATTGTTTTATTGAATTTTCTAGCAGCTGGGGGGGGGGGCTGAAAGTGAAACCCATCCAAAGCTGCAATTGTATTCATTTACCTGGGAGTAAATTCCATTGAATTCAGTAGTTTACTTTTGAGTTAACATGCCTAGGATTGTGTTGAAAAATCAATGGGTTTTGGGGGAATCTAACTACATAGGGCTGGCTGTAATTCCATGCCTTCACTTGGGAGTAAGGGCCCAATCCTATTCAACTTTCCAGGCCCAATGCACTGCATCTTGGGGGGGGGGGGAATCCTACATGCCTCTTGAAGGTTAAGGGAACATTTGTCCTCTTACCTTAGGGCAGCACTGGTACTAGAAAGTTGGATAGGATTGGGCTCCAAGTCTCCCTGAACCCAGTGTTGATTACTTCTCCTGAGTAAACAGGCCTACATGCCTTTATAAATAGATTCACTTCTATTAGCATGTGGGTGGTTCTACATGCCTTTATAAATAATTCACTTTTATTAGCATGTGGGTGGTTCTTTTATATTTGGCAGGGAGAGAGCAACTATCCCCATTTATCCCTTTCTTGTGGCTTTGCTGGTGTCTTTCCCCCTCCCCTTCTCCTAGAACAGCAAGTCAAGCTCTGTCAGTTCTGATGCCCACTTACTTGGCAAGTCAGGCATATTGAACTCAGTGGAAACTCATCTCCCCCCCCCTAAACCAACCAACAGTATTTATATACCACTTTTCAACCCAAAGTTCACACAGCAGTTTACAGGCAAATAATACTAATAAAGTTAAATGGCTTCCTGCCCCGAAAGGGTCCACCATCTAAAAAATGCAGACCACCACCAGCAACAGCCACTAGAAAAGGCACTGCACAGGGGTGAAGTGGGACAATTACTCTCCCCCTGCTAAATATAAGAGGACACCACTTGAAAAAGTGCCTCTTGCCCAGTTAGCTGGGGTAAACCTGCCTAGGACTGTGCACACCCACCTGCCAAGGGAACAAGCCCCACTGAATTCAACCGGGCTTCTGTGACTATAATACTGGGCTGAAAGTTTAGCATGCCTCGGGGGCCCAATCCTATCCAAGTTTCTGGCATCCATGCAGCTGCACTGTAGCCCCAAGGTAAGCAAACAAACGTGTCCTTACCTTGAGGAGAGGCCTCCCTGGGTCCCCCTCCACCCCAAAAAGCAGCATACACCCCCCCACTGGGACGGCTACATGAGGGCTGGAAAACTGGATAGGATTTGGCCTCCAGCCTCAGCAGCAGCAGCAACAGGAGGAGGAGGAGAAGCAGACCTTGAGCGCATACGCCTAGGCGCGCTCACCTGGGAGTAAGCGCCACTGCTTTCGGCGGGGCTTACTCGAGAGTAAACGCGTGCCCAGGCTCTGCTCTCCAGAAGGGCCCGGCCGGCCGCGCCTCCCTCCCCGCGGAGCCAATGGGGGTGTGTGTGGGGTCAGCTCAAACCCTGCCCCGTGGGTGGGTCTGACCCCTGCCTGGGAGGAAGGGGCCGACCCCAGCAAGCAAGGAGCCCAGCAGGCGCCCGGCCTAGTCGTCGGTGGCTGGCTGGCTGGCTGACTGGTGGCGGGCGCTGTTCGTGGCCCTCCGCGGCGAGGGCTACCGGCGCTCCGAGGAAGGGGGCACCTCCCGGGGCCGCTGCTGCAGCCTCTCCTCCTCCCGCGCCTTCCTCCTCCTCTTCTTCGTCGTCCTCCTCCTAGCCGCGGTCGGCGTCATCTTCCACCCCGCGGGGCCGGGCTAAGCAAGCGAGGCAAGGAAGCGCCGGCTGGCGGTGCTGCGCCGGCGCGGCAGGCCCAGGCCAGAGCCGGAGATGAGGCGAGGATGTCGGTGTCAGGGCTGAAGGCCGAGCTGAAGCTGCTCGAGTCCATCTTCGACAAGGACCACGAGCGCTTCCGCATCGTCTCCTGGAAGCTCGACGAGCTCCACTGCCAGTTCCTCGTGCTGCCCTCGCCCTCGCCCTCGCCGCCGCCGCCGCCTCCCCCCGCGCAGACGACCCCCGCCACCACGGCCGCCCCCGCCGGCTGCCCGCTCCCGCCTCAGCCGCTCACCATCCACTGCAACATCACGGTGGGTGTCCGAGGCAGCCCCCCTTCCCGCTTCCGTCTCAGGCTGCCCCTCGGACAAGGGCAGGCTGGGTGTGGGGGGGGCACTCAGAGGGCACCCCCAGGGGTAGGTGGTGACCACTCCGGGGTAGCCCCACCCCATTGCCAGGAGTCGGGGGTAGTGGGTGGGAGAAACCCCAGGAGCTGACAACTGGGGCTAGTGGGGAGGCAAGCCCCACCCCACTGTCCTGGGTCATTGCTGTGTTGTGGGATTGGAGCCTGACACTTTGGGGTTCCCTGTCTTGAAGCAGGGCTGGGTTCCCTCTTGTTGGAAGTCAAGGGTGGGAGAGAATCTGAGAGGTGGGGTGGATTGGAGATAAGGTGGCTGGGTCACCCAGGGCTCAGAGGGGTGCTATTCTGGGGTGCTATTCTGGGGTCAGGTAAGGATTGGGGATGGGTACTCCAGCCAGCTGAGAATGAGAGATTTGGGGTTCCTCCCTTGAGATGGTGGGACACAGGTGGGGCAGCTCACCTGCTCGGAAGCTGTGCCTTTCTCTTTGAGGGGGCAAGAGGAGATGGTTTCAGTGGGGTAGGTCTCGCTGGCTGAGTTCATTATCCCAGAGGAGGGTTGATGGCGTGTGAACTTGTGTATGGGGTTTAGGCTGTGCGCCTCCTTCAGATATTTTTGTAATTAAGTCTTATCAGGATCTTGGGTAGATACAGATATTAGTTCCTTGTGTCAATATTAGCATTTTATAGTTACAGAAACAATTTGCTGAGAATTCCCTTCTCCTTTGAAGCCGATTGTCCCCCTCTGTTGTTAACACAATTTCTGGTTCTTTGCTCCTTTCCAAGTATAAGCCCGAAGTAGTCTGTCTCTTCCAGCCTTGCCTTCCCCATTGTTTTCTTTCTGAAAAATGCTACTCATCTTCTTGCTTTGGGAAGGCTAATTAGAAAGGAAAGGAAGCTTCTGGTTAAGTTTTAAGAGCGATGGGGGCTGAAAGCATCAACAAAGGAAGCCGTAGGAAGATGATAATCCACTCCTCTTGTATGTTGTCCTGCATGTTCTTCTTTCCTTCCTTCTTCCTTGCCCACTCTATGGGGCAAGGTGAAAAAGTGCCCCTCCCTGACTAGTTTGACGTGGGATTAAGTCATAGGTTTCCACCCCCAGTAGGTGGAAGCCCAGGATGTATGAGGAGGTGTGTGCGTGTTGATGGCACAGTTTGCTGTTACCTGCGGAGTGAGCTATGTAACTTGCCTTTCCACTGGCTGAAGAAATATGTCTTGAAAGTTGGGAATGGTCAACTGGGGTAGGGTAGTCCCTGGTATCAGTGGATGCTAGATTCTCTCTAATAGTGTGGTGCATACACAATATACTGTAAATATGGTGGTGGTGGTTTTTTTAAACCTCCTCTTTAAAAAAGTTGTGGTGGGTTGGTCTTGTAAAACTATATCCAGTAGTCTAGGGAAACTCATTTCCACCCCTTTAGACTGCAGAATGGCAAAAGTTTATTGCTAGAGGTAATTATTTCCAGTAAGATAGGATTGCAGCCCAGTGAACCAAATGGGTTTACGGTAAGGTAAAATAAGGTAAATAACATCATTTTCAAACACCTCTACTTATTGTATAGAAGTAGTGATGGGCATTTGGGAAAGAGGCAAGGAGGATGGGCGCAGATCATGCAGCTTTTTGGGGGGTGGGGTCTGAACGGCCGCAATATTGCATTTCTGGAGAAAATTCCAGTATAAACAAACACTGATTTATGGTCTTATGATTTTGCACAGAGGTTCCAGCTCCATAACTAGTGTGGTTTGTGGGTTGGCTGACAATGTAACTGGTATTTGAAGACAAAGCGTTGTATGCTGAAACTCACAATGATGGTAGGGGAAAAGTTCCTGCCCAAAAGAGGGCATTGGGGACCATTTGCTTCAGGTGTGACACGTTTAAAAGGCCTCCAAGGTCCCATCCCATCTATATTGCAATGCACTTGGTTACTGTGAAGCTTCGGGCTAAGATGATGCAGTGTCTTGGATGTTCTTAGAAGTTGGAAGTGCTGGGGAAATGAAACAGGCAGTCTGTGCTGTTGTCTTTGAGGGAAATGAGTGTAATTTTGACTGGCGCTGCATCTAGTTCTAGAGATGCCTTTAGCAAGTTAGTAGGCTAAGTTAAAAGTGGTGACCAGAGAGTAGGGTGGGTAGGGTCAACCTTTTTTCTTTTTACAACCCCGCCTCTGGGGACCCCCCACACACACTGACCCTGACCCCTCCTGGGGCACAATCTGTCCACTCCTTCCTTCCCCGTTTACTCCTACCTCTTGTGTCTTCACAACAACCCTGTAAGGTAGCCACCTGAGCAGGACCTACCTTAGAAGCTGTGGGTAAGATGTTTGAAAATGTTTTGTTTTTGCAGATTCCATTTATTTGAAAGGCAGAAAGCAGTGATGAGTTTCTATTCTAAGTTCTCATTCCAAGAGCTCATTTTAAGTTTAAAAGTGTACTAGGTAGGTTAAACTGGTGACACAGCATCGGTAGCTGCAGCTACACTATTTCTAATTGGAAAAGTAATCTGTTTTAATTTCTGGAAACTATTTTAAACACCAAAATGCAGTGTTTTGTGTTATTTGGATATTTTAACACCCAAAAGATGGTGTGTTTTTATGCATTTTTTTAAAACAAAAAATAAACCCCCAGCTATGGGGCAAAACAGTGAGAAAGAGGCTATGCAGGAGCCTATCAAGACTGAGTTTTGAGAAGGCAGTCCGATTATTGGATTGTATCCAAGTTCTCTCTTGTGCAGGCTTTGAAAGGTTGCTGTGACACCTTCCCCCCTGAGGCTTCGTGACCTCATCGGGGTTGTGACCCGTAGGCTGAAGAACGCTGGTATATCAGAACCGGAGGGCAGGCTCACAGGAGTGAGGAAAGGCCAGCCCTGTTGAGGGGATGCTGCTGAGGTGCCTGCTGGCAGAAAGAGCCTGGGGAAGAGCAGCAGTTGGAGTTGAAGGCATGAAGAAAGGTGGGGCAAAGACAGACCATACGGGCTCAGGGCTCCTGTGTGATTAAGACATGCATGATTCACCAAACTGTAACAGATGCAGCTTTTTTCTGTCATTTCCTGCCTTCACTGTGAAATGCTGCCATTGTTGCATGTCTGCTTGTCATAGAGCTTGAGCAACATAGGGACTCTACCCTCAACAGGGTAGCAGTACAGGGCTTGGGAACAAGAAGGTTGTGAGCAGTGGACAAGCAGGTAGGATCACCACTCTTAATTTCTGCCAAGGGAAAAAAAAACTTCACCTGCTTAACGTTCTAATAGAGGACTATAGTAGGAAGTGCAAGAGCAGGGCCAGATATACACTTGATGACTGTGGGAACCCTACACATCAAGCTTCGGATGCCATGGTGTTGCTGCATCTGAATCCTGTACTCTTAAGAGATGCATAGAAGGGAAAGTTTCATTGTGATAAGAGAACAGTACCTCTGGCTGCTGTGCCACTCTTATCTTAGCATGACTCCCTTTAGCGGCCAAATTTGGAAATGAGAGAAGTGGTTCACAGGTTTAATTTGAACCGACCATCTAAATCTAGAAGGACAGTAAGGCAACCTCTGGTGCCCTCAGGGTGCAGGACTGGCGTGGTGGACAAGCTTTGCCAGTCTCTGAGGGACACAGATGTTGCTGCTGCCGCAACTCCAAAAAACTGGTGAGATGTGGAAACCCTGGCTTAGCCCAGGATTCAGCTTGACTCCTTCCATGTTTCAGGTAGGCTACTGTAAAAGGCCCCTAGGAAAGTTATATTTTAAGCCCAGTTTTTTTTCAGCATTCTTTGAATTATAGTTGAATGCATCGGGAGCGGATAAATCCTTGTGTTGAAGCTGTTAAAAATGCATTTATAACTTTAAAATGATCCTTTTAAGAGGTTTTGCTATCTTGTTTCACGGATGATGAAAACCTGGCAATAGCAGTCACTCGATGGGAGTAAAATATGAAGCTTATTGGAGTGTTGGCATACACCCACATCCATCAGTCAGTTGCACCCCATGATGTGGCACTGATGGTATTTACTCCAGCTAGCGAAAATGCTGGTGTTCACTTGGGTAGCACACATTAGAAAGGGTTTTTGCAACCAGACTTCAATTGTTGTGGTTCTGATTGTGACATGCTCGTGTTGCAATAGGAAGGTCTGTCAACTCAGAGCCGGGTCATTTTTGTTCCCTGGATTATTTTCTGTTTTGGCAGTAAGCCAGAGGTACTGTATTCAGAGTCCCTTTTTGCACAAGGAGGTGGCAGTTGTTACCAGTGGCCTTTCTCCTGTTCCATACCCCATGTACCCCAAGGCAGTGGTTCTTAAAGTCCTACTTGGAGTTTGAGAACCCTGAAAGTCTTTGTGTGGGCGGGCGGGCAGGCAGTGGCACAGAAGCATCACATGGCTGCTGCGATCAAGAGGCTTTTTAACATACCTGGGGTGGGGGTAGCTCTGACTATCTGGAGGGTTTCTGATCGAAAATGAAGGAGATTGCGAATAGGGATGAGAGATGTTTGGACCAGCAGGGAGGGCCGCAGAGGGCCCTCACACCTCCAGATGGCCACAGCTACCCCCAGGTATGTATAAAAAGCCTCAGGTGGCAGCTTGATTGCTGCACTGCTGTCATGGCTGTAATTTCTTGGCCGCTCCCCTTAAGGGGAATGACTTTTTTCCAGTTCCCCTAGTGGGCTGCAACCTACCTGTCTGAGAACCACTGCTTTAAAGCATCCTATCTTTTTGCCTCCTGCATTGATCTTCCTGTGTTTCTGTCCAGTGCTTGCCTGGTTTATTTCATGCACAGGTTTAGCAGAAGCAAGCAGCCTTACTTTCCATGTAATTGTGTCATAATGAAAGAGCTACATGGCTAGTAGCCTAATTCTGCAGTGCTAGCATGGTACTGTCTCTACAGCATGTATGCGTGATCATTTGAAAGGTAATGTGGTGGGGAGTCTGAGGATGGTGTGCATCATCCCCTTTCCCTCTTCTCTCCTGATCTGCAGGTAGTAATTCTGGAATACTGGTCTGCAGCTAAACAACTAGGTCATCATGTCCTAAGCAGGGTTCCATAAATATTTGGCCTGACGTCTTAGTCAATCTCTTTTTGCTCACTATTGACTCCTTTTCTTCTGCTAGTCATGTGCTGTGAGCTGGCAGAACTGACTGGGAGGAAAGGCAGGGGATTTCTTTCATTTGCGTTTTGGGGTGTTCGAGAAGATGAGAAACCAGGGGAGAGACACCTTGTTGCTTTGTGCAAGTGAGAGCTCAGGTGAGTAGGTGTAACCTGCTGGACATTCTTGCCAAAGACCAGTGTGCTTGCCCTTGGTAAGTTGGCCCTGACTTAAAGTGATGCATATAAATACCACTTTTTTTGTTCATTTAGGATGAGAGTTTGGGGAGGAATGAAATAGAGAAAAATGGGTAAAACGTGGTTTAAATGAGGTCTCCTATTGCAGCAGATGGATTCCTAAGACTGAAAAAGTTGAACTCTACTGCTCCAGGCCTCATTCAAACCAAACATGTGCATTCTGTGTAGATTCCAGTCTGTCCTTGGGTATATAGTCCAAGCCATGCAGAGCTTTGTTAGAATAGATCAAAGCCAATACCAGAATTTCAGGAGTAATCCTCATAGTGCTAATGGATACATGTTGTTGTACAGTAATACAGTTGTGTTGGGTCACAAAATACCGATGCACCACAGCAGTCTTTTTCTGGCAGTAATTTTGAAGTTGTCTTTCCCCCATGGGTCAAGTAACTCTTTTTGGCTAGCAGCTTGACACTCCAACTGGTCAAGCAACTCTGTGACTACCCAAGTGTGAACAGGCATAATTCTTTGTTTGCAGGCTTGTATCTTTCTGCAAAATTGGTGCATTGTTGAGCTGAAAATGACGTTAAGACTGCATTGTTGCTTGGAAGCATGTTCCACTTAATTCAGTGGACTGGCTTCTGAGTAAGTATATATGGGATTGGCCTGCACCTCTGTCAGCATTGTTTCATGCTGGCCACTTTGAGAATTGCTACTTGCTATGCACAAAAAAGGTGGTGCTATTGGATGGCCGTGCTTAATTTGGGGAAAGATGAGAATTCTGATTAAACTGAATGCCAGTAGCCATGAATTTCTCCTGGCTCATAATAAGCAGACTTTTCTGAGGCGGGAGTGGGAGTGATGGTGGTTTTCAGCTGGTGTTATGAGTTGGCAGAAGTCAAAAAAGGTGCCTCTCTGCCTGGGGTATATGATGACATCAGTTTATAGGACTAATGTTCTACTTGGCTCATTGCTGTTTTAATGTGGTATGTGATGGAGCCAGAAATCATTGTGTTAGACAGGAAGGACAAAGGATTGTTCTATACACACATGGAGATTTTAGCTCTACCAAACTGCTCTGCAAATAGAATACTGTCCACTCCTGTAAAAGAGTGGGCAAACCATCCTCATTGGGTAAGAGAGTGGTCCCTGCTGGATCTTCTTGGTGCCTACTGTTGTTCTGCAGAGACACAGTACTAACATGCAGGGACCGAGCAACCCTCATGATTAGATATTTATAGTGCAATTCGGCAACAATGGGAACCTCTGCTATGTGTCAGAATCTTCTGACTCTCTTTCCATAGTCCAGTTGAAAGCGATTTTCTTTTCTCTTGAGGAACACAAAAGGTGAGCTTCTAGTACAGTAACAGTTTGACCTTGGTTCAGAAAGCTATGGCTCTCCAGTGTTTGCATGCACACTCCCGTGTCACACGTTGTCCTTGAATTGCAACCACCTTGATAAATCCCTGGAAGCAAAAGCAGGAGATTTAATCAGACTCGATATGACATAGCTGCCTGTGGTTCACAGGACACATGCATGGGCCTACTGTAGAATATTTGTGGAATGTAATCTCCGTTTTCTGGCATCGAAAAACAGGTAGGCAACTGGGCATTCTCAGTATGGGTCACGCATGGAGGTAGGAGGTGGAAGACTCCTTACCTGTGAAAGGCAGAGGATGTGATGTTAATTAAGAGCCTTTTTGGTGATGGTGGTTTGTATTTTTAGCTTGCTCCTTTTGTCCTGACTAACCCTGCTAGGCTGAGAGATGGGGAGTGGCCCAGTGAACGTCAGGGGATGTGTGGGGATCTGGGCTTGAGTCTGCCTAGTTCTAGTCTAATACTCTGACCACACTCATTGGCACTCATTCCTTATTTCTGTTTGAAATGGACAGTGAAGCAGTGCTTAAAAAAGTAGTGTCCTCTTATATTTAGCAGAGAGAGAGAGCACAATTGTCCCTGTTTACCCCAGCATGGCATCTTTTCCAGTGGCTGTTGCTGGTGTGTCTTCTAGACAGTGAGCCCTTTGAGGACAGGGAACCATCTATTGATTTAGTTTTTGTAAACCACTTTGCGAGCTACATTTTGTTAAAAAGCAGTATATAAATAATAATAATAAATAGTAGGTCTGCGATAGTTGCACTTTGCAGCACGAAACTCGGTGGTTTCCAGGGGGCTCTCAAGATAGCAAGGAGACTTTGAGTCTCTTGACATTGTTCCCTAAAGGGTACTTAGAATTCATTCATTCACTCGGGTACTGTTCTGCTTGGGGAAATGCTGACTTAAACTGCTCTTACAGTTTCCTTAAAATAGTTGCAGTGTCTCTGGTCCTGAGGTGCTGTGGTGTTTACAGCAAACTAGATGTACTTTAGCTCATGCGGCTCCAAGAGAGAATTGTCTGTTCCGTCTGGAACAACTGTCCCTGCGACACAGAATTGTATTTGTGTGTGGTTCTTACGCAATAAACAGATGAAGCCATTGACACACACTGGATAATTGAAAATGGCTGTGCCAGCTTGTCATAGGCAGTTAGAATCATGTTATGCCATGGGGGATAGTTCTGATGCAGTGTGTTTCAGTTGCCAATACAGAATTTTGGGGCATAGCAGTGGGCATCTGATCACCTGGTTTTTACTGGCATAGGGTGACCTTGTGCCGTGAATTGCATTTTGCGGAAAGTGTTTGTGGTGATCACTAAGCATTTTGGAAGAGTTGCTATACATCAGAGGGCATAAAGCTGTCTGCAAAGGCCACTGATCCATATGCTTGTATAAAGGTAAAGGTTTCCCCACGACCGAATGGTCTAGTCGTGACTGTCTGTAGGGGGCGGTGCTCATCTCCGTTTCTAAGCTGAAGAGCCTGTGTTTGTCCTAGGTAGGACAAGCTTCCGTAGTCATGTGGCCAGCATGACTTTACGCCAAGGCGCATGGAACACCGTTACCTTCCCACCGAAGTGGTACCTATTTATCTACTTGCATTTTTAGGTGCTTTCAAACTGCTAGGTCGGCAGGAGCTGGGACAAGCAACGGGAGCTCACTCCATTGTGTAGTCTCGAACTCCCAACCTTCCATACCTCCACCCCAAAACCTGGATGCTGGCATTTTGAACAGTGAGAAATGAACTGCATCCTTGGTGCCACCATGCATCCAGGAAAATCCCAGGGCAATGACTGTAGTTCATGATGTATACAGCTGTTTGCAGTCATAAGAATTTCACTTGGAAAATAAGTTGACCCTCCTAGTGTTGTTAAATGCAGGGGAACCGCTTTAAGTAAGGAGTTGGCAACATCTTATTCTTATTATATATTCCCCCCCCCTGCCCTTCTTCCATAATGGAGCAGTGTGCAGAGGGTTTCCAGGTCATCTCCATCTGGTCACTGACCAGCCCTGGCACTGTTTAGCTTTGGCAGGTTTGCTGCTACATCATGTGCCTTCAGACACATGGAAGTTAAGGCATCATATGCCTCCTGGCTCTGGAAGTGTGTGTGTGTTTGCATGCACATGCCTTTTAATGTCTAATTTATCTTTATAAACACACCCTGCCAGTATCTCACTTCATTGGAGTGTTAGCAGCCCGATACATTTATGGTACATCTTATCAGGCTTCTAAGGTCTTTTGACTTGCGGCATTTGCAGAAACCTTCATGTTACTGCTGCTAATTAATAGGCTTGCCTGGATTCAAGATATAGGTAGGCCTGCTGCATGTAGTAGTCTGTTTTGGAAGGGAGGAAATTTCATCTCTGCATGTTTATAAAGCACAAGGTTTCGAATAATGGCTTTATCTTTGCCTAAAAAATTGTCTGGTCCTCGATAAGGAACGTTGATGAAACTTTTTTTGCTTTTTCTCCTCCTTTCTCTAGCCTTCAGATTATTAACCTAGAATTACACGGGCAAGTTTGTTAGATGATTTTTGTTCTGGGTTGTGACCTTTAGGAACATCATTTGCAAGGCTACCTTAGTGGGCAGATGAGAATGGACTGCTAAACCCTATAGAAAGCTTAGAAAAATATGAGAAGACCAAATCAATAGCTGAGCTGCGCCTTCTGTCCCTTGGCAACTCACTGATGGCTAGTCCTATCCAAATTTTCAGTGTGGATGCAGCCATGCCAATGGGGTGTGTGTTCCCTGACTCTGAGAGTAGTCAAAAAATGCTTTACGGTGGCCTTTGTGCTGGCCAAAATTTGCTGGTTTTGTTTATGTCGGCCTAACTACAGTTTAGGATTGCACTCTGAGAAAGACAGTTTCTAAGACCTGCATAAAGTCCGGAAACATTTCTCATGATTACATTTTTTTTTTAAACAGGAGTCTTATCCCTCTTCATCGCCAATATGGTTTGTGGAATCAGATGACCCCAATTTGACTTCAGTGTTGGAGCGTTTAGAGGATATTAAAAAGAGCAATACACTGGTAAGAGATAACTTGTCTCACTTTTGCTAACTTAACTTTTACTTAAGCTGATATAGATAGATAGATAGAAATTTATTTGTCATTGTACTCACGGTATGAGAACAACGAAATGAGGTGCTCTTCACATCTTACACTGGACAACACCAAATATCATATACAAATAACATTTAAAAACAACATTAAAAATATAGATATAAGTACCATACAGTATACATTATTAAGACCACCAGATTCAAACCCCTGCATTTAGCCTGATCACAGCACTTGGGTAAAAACTATGTTTAAACCTACTTGTCCTAGCTTTCAACCCTCTGTATCTTCTTCCGGTAGAATCTCAAACATCGAGTGACCCGGATGTGAGGAATCTCTCAAGATTTTTTGTATCTTCCTACTACATCCCATGTTATACAAATCCTCCAGTGAGGGAAGAGGGCAGCCAATGATCTTTTGTGCCCTCTTTATCACTCTTTGGAGTGCCTTTTTCTCTGCCCCTGTGCAACTCATAAACCACACACAGAGGCAATAAGATAAGATGCTCTCAATAGAGCTTCGATAAAAGGCAACTAGTAGACTCTCCGACAGTTGTTGTAGTCTTAAAAGTCTCAGAAAATACAAACGTTGTTGGGCCTTTTTTTCTAGGGCTAAGGTGTTTGCACCCCATGTTAAATCTTGTTTCAAGGTAATACCTAGAAACTTACATTCCACCACCTGTTCTACCAAACCACCTTCAATATACAATGGTTGGATGTCCGAACTGCTCTTCCTGTAATCCACTATAAATTCCTTTGTCTTACTTATATTAAAAATAAGATTATTTGCTTTGCACCAGAGGGACAACTGATGAACTTCATCCCTATAGACTCATCATTATCAGAAATGAGCCCCACCAGCGTTGTATCATCTGCAAACTTGATAATCTTGTTGTTCAGATGGATAGAGGTGCAATCAGATAGGTATGCATCCTCTGCTTTTGTATAGCAACCATAGGCTAATGAGGACATCAATCAGTCAAAAAGTATTTATATACTGCTTTTCAACATGAAGTTCCCATAGCGGTTTACAGGCAAATAATAATAAAGTTAAATGGCTCCCTGTCCCAAAAGGGCTCACAATCTAAAAAAATGCAGAACACCACCAGCAACAGCCACTAGAAAAGACACTAAGCTAGGGTGGACAATTACTCTCCCCCTGCTAAATATAAGAGGAACACCACTTGGAAAAGTGCCTCTTACCCAGTTAGCAGGGGTAACATCTAAAGCAGGGTGTCAAATTCTTTTCATATAGTGGTCCAAATCATAGTACCTGCTGAGGGCCAGAATTGATGTCATTAAGCAGGTGATGACCAAAAATAAGCACTTTTTCTTCTGTGGGAACTTATAGTTAATAAGCATCAAAAGAGGAAAAATATGCAAATCTTGCTGAAAGGGCAATCCACGTAATAATTGGGTGTAATAATTGAGAGTGGGTGGTGGTGGTGATGGGAGAGCCCATTTACCATGGGGGTTGGATAAAAAGCCTTCTGGGGACTGTATTCAGCCCGCGGGCCTTATGTTTGACACTCCTGATCAGAAGCATATCATAAAAGGAGAAAACATAAGCCTTGTCCATACCTATTACAGAATCAGAACAGTACAATTAGAACAGCCTTCATTGACAACTTAAAAACCTGTGGCTTCATTGGCTGCTTGATAGGGCAGTACACTCAAGTGCAGGATTTCTGTAGCAGCTGCTGGCTGAAACCAGGTCCTTTGCAAGAATTTGGAAGGTCAAGCTTCTATAAGTTAAGCTTGTCATCCTTCCAAATAAAATATATAGAGATGACCTGCCTTTATCTACCAAAATGGGCAGAAATTTTAGACAAATGCATAGCGGGGTTTGAATTAAGAGTTTTTGCTGCAGAATCCATTAGTTAATGACACGTATCTCTAGGTGTGCTATATCTGAATTTCATTCATATGTCCAAAGGTATTCTGTAGTTAAAATATACTGATGTTCATTCATATGTCCAAAGGTATTCTGTAGTTAAAATATACTGTGGATTGAGAGAGCCTCAACTGCTGGAAGTCCCATCTGGTATGTAGGATTGTTTCCCCTCCCCTATAAAAATGAGGGCTAGATTCATTCTTAAAAAGGGATGCTGGCATTTCCCAGGAACTTGGGAAAACAATAAGTGATGATATATTTAGTGGCCTCGTCTTAAAAATATAGGTGTGCCCCGGTATCCACTGTTTCAGTTATCCATGGATACTGGGACGCCTGTTAAAAAGATAGGGGAACATTAAACAAACCTTTTTTTTTTACCTTGCTGCAGCAAAACCACTGATGTTCCCCTGTCTTTAAATAATCTCCCAGTATTCATGGTTTCAGGTATCCACGGTGGGATCTGGAACAGAACCCCAGCGGATACCAGGGCAATCCTATACTATGAAATAAATACTGTATTGTTATAAATATTGTTGGGACACCTGTATTTAGAATTCCAGCTTTTACCCCTATAAAGAATTACATAGTGACTGCTGTATGTTTTGCCCAAGCTAGTCAAACTGTGCAGATGGATTTTCGTTCCTTGCCACATGTATGCTGAATGTATCTTACCTAAGCCTTCCTCTGCAGGGAGAGAGATTTAAAAGGAAGCAGGGTTTTGCAGACTAAAAATAGCCTCCTTGCAAGCTCTGTGTAGAACACACTGTGAAGACACAAAGCACCTGATCTATTGATGGTGATCCACAGGTGGACACAGATTGTCACCTTATTCCCAGCTGTTGCTGTTCTGTGCTACTTTTGGTGTCACATTCAGATTACAGGCAGCTAATGGGGGAAGGCATGTGTTTGTGTGCATGTTTTCCCCCTATGAAGATTATCACTACACTTGCTGAAGTCTTGGTTGGTTGTGCCGTGAAAGTAAAGGCAGTCAAGGCCCAAGTTCATGGTTTTGTTAACATGTATGCACAAAAGTAGTAACACTGTACAAAACTGATGTCTCCAGATGCTGCAAGCATATGAGACAATCACAGACAGAGGAAAAGAACAAATCTGCATCACTAGCTGATCTGACTAGATAGAAAAATATTTTTCTTATGCCAGCTATGAAGTCATGCCCAGCATGTATAATGTGTGCATTGGGTCTTTTTGTGCAAATATAATTGAGCATAAGGCCATTGTTTCTTGGTCATCATGGTGCAGTTCAGACTTCGGCAGAGATGCTTCAGGTGCCCATTAAGGCAGCAGAGTCTTCCACCTGAGGGCATTGCTCATTGCACCATAAGCACACTTTCTGAATAGGTATCGTATTAGCTATAGTACAAGGGAAAAGTAATGGTTACAGCAGCCTGGCAAAAACTTTCAAAAATCATTGATATACTCTTAAACTTGTCTTATAGCTTCTCCAGCAACTGAAACGCTTGATTTGTGACCTCTGCAGATTGTATAATCTTCCTCAGCATCCCGACGTTGAAATGCTGGATCAGCCATTGCCAGCTGGCCAGGTAAGTTGGCACGATTGTAATACAGAGAGATGTTAATGAAGAGCCTTCTCTTGTGCTTTCAGATAACTGCCTTGTCCCAGTCACTAGCTGTAGGACCTCCTCTGTACACTTTGCTAACCAGACCCACAAATGCAAAAGTCTTTGTAGGGTGTGAAATTTATTTCTGTGCTTCTCAAAATGTAAGTTGCTGTTGCCCAGAATAAGTGGCTGTCTGTGCTGTGTTCAGCAGCAGTTTATATATTTATTGAATTTGTAGCCTGCTTTCTCACTCATGTTTATATCTGCTAGTGATGGGACAATGAAGCTGGCACCTATAAATACCTTTTTAGTTCTGCCATATTGTTGGCTAACAGAGAGGGCAGTAATATGCTGTATATTTAATATAGTAACCCTGACCTTTGGCTCCTAGAAACCTCTTTGTTATAACCAGCACTAGGGCCGGCCTTAGGAGCTGTGGGGCCCATAGTCCAGCGCACTTACCATATCAAATCAAAAGAATTCAAACGAAAGCCCT
>JAJKFI010000020.1:7583565-7599019 GCA_029204185.1 Lerista edwardsae
AGGGCTTTCGTTTGAATTCTTTTGATTTGATATGGTAAGTGCGCTGGTAAGGAACTGGACTACCAATTGAAAACATTTTTCCTTTTTCTGCCCCCGTGTGGGGCCCTGCACCAAACTGGTCAAATTGCCCTAAGGCTGGCCCTGACCAACACTGTTTCTTTATCATAGTGCAGTCTGTGCATAGTGCAGACTGCTTTTTTTTAGAGCAGTCCTAGGCACGTCTGCTCAGAAGAAAGCCCCACTGATTTACAAAGGAACCTACTCCCAGATAAGTGTGTGTAGGATTGCGGCCTTGTTGTGCCTGCTCAGTAGGTTAATTGCTTGCTTTCTAGAAAGCAAGAATGTGGGAAAGGGTCAGTACTATTTACTAAAAATGTTCTTGATGTTGCTGTTTTCTAGAACGGAACAACTGAAGAGGTGACATCAGAGGAAGAGGAGGAGGAAGATATGGGTGAAGTAAGTGCATAGTGGCAGGGGGCTGTACTTCTTGCCTGCAAGCACCTTTATTCCTTGTCCTCATGCTCTTTAATTTGACCCAGTAAAGAGGATGAGAAATTGAGGAGTTATTGGAAACGGCGCAAAATGGTGCCCTTTCTACCCTGGTCTACCAAATCAAGAAATGTGAAATCTCCATCTTTTTTTGCACCCTTCTCTCTATAGCAGTGATTTTTAAGCTGGTGGGTTCCCACCAATGACGTCATTCACTGGCGCTAGCAACCGGAATGCCGCGGGGACGGACGAGTGAGCTGTAACTCCCCGCCCCCTTGTGGCGCCCGGCAACGCCTCCCTGCACCTGGAAGAGCTCTCCTACAGAGCGATCCAGGTGCATGGGTGGGCGGGAGGGCAAAAACAGTGCACGGAGTCTGCCGTGCGCTGCTGCTCCGTTCCTGCTCTCCCCGGAACTACCGGAACGGGGTACCACCCCGTTCCGGTAGGATGACGCCTCTGGTTGCAACCCACCAGCCAGGGAAGCACTTCTCCCTGCCCTTTCAGGGGCGGGGTGAGGGGAAGGCAGCAACGTGATTCCCAGGATAGCACTGCTGCTGGGGATGGGAGGAGTTTTCGACACCTACCAGCTTCCAATGCTGGAGTTTGGGGAGGGGGGAGTCTGGGGAGCCCTGTGGAGGGATCCCCAAACCTCTAAACATGTTTTTTTAGAGAAAGAATGGGCACTTGCAGTGTTTGTTGCAAAACCGGAAGTGCCCATTTTTTCTTTTAAATATGTTTGGAGGCTTGGGGAACCCTCTGCAGGGCTCCTCAGACAGCCAGGTAAGTGGTACATCATGGTAAGTGTGGGAAAAAGACCCTCCCATCCCCAGCAGCAGTGCAATCCTGGGGATTGCATTGCTGCTGCAGCCCTGCCCCAGCAAATACTTGAGTGGTCCTCTTCTCCCATGGAGGATTTTGGGAACCGCTGCTCTATTATCATTTCATCTTCATCCTAGGATAACTGAGTTTGTAGCAATCGAGATCCTGCTGCCCTTTCAGCTGCCCTAGCATCACACCCTTGGAGAGCCTTGAGCCTTGGATTTTGCCAATAAGCAGAGGTGTTTGAAAATGGTGTTCTTATCTTACTCACAAAAGAAACCTGTTGTGTTCAGGAAGACAGGCTGTAATTTTGTCACCGCTACCAATAAGAAGCATGCAACTGTTTGCACTCCCATATAGATGTGCCCACTCCAGTTTAAGAAAGTGACTAATATAAATCATTGAAGGACATCTCTGTATGTTGCTGTCATTGATGCCAGACCACCGCATCCATAGTCATCTCAGGTGGCAGGTGGCACACGCTGCCCACCTTGTCTGTTCTTCCACAATCTCTGGTGGACAGGTACGACGCAGAGGAGCAGCAGTTTGGGGTCACGCTGTCTCAGTGGCAGGGGGTCTTGAGTTTGCCTTGACTTTTTCTCCATTTTAAACCGAGTGTGTTCAATTTGTTGGTAGGATATTGATCTGGATCATTACGATATGAAGGAAGAAGAACCAGTTGATGGAAAGAAGTCTGAGGATGATGGCATTGAGAAAGAGAACCTTGAAATCTTGGAAAAAATCCGAAAGAATCAAAGGCAAGACCACCTAAATGTAAGCATATATACAAATAAGAATGTGCATGTTCACATTGAATTATGTAGTAGTGAAAGGGCAGGGTGGGGGAGGGAAGCTAAAATGAAAGGGGAAGCTAAACTGTGCATTGGTAGCTTGGCAAAAAAGACTTGCTCATTTGCTGCTTGAACATATCCTCTTTTCTGGAGCAGGCGAAAAGGCTGTAGGAAATAATTAATCCCCAAAACACTGCGTCCATTGGACTGGCTCATTAGTCACACAGAGCCGTGGTTTGTTCAGTAAACCAGGATTGTCTCCACAATAAAGTTCTGGCTTCTTCTGCCCCTCCTCCCCCATTCCTTGGCCCTCCCATGAATTATTAGCCAGTGCAGTCCCAAACTACACAGTTCCCATTGGCTCAGAAACAAAAGGGGAGGAGGTTATGTGAACCGACACGTGTTAACTGTTTCTTATCCACTTCCAGTCTTGCACCATAAAGTGATAAAAATGTTTAATTTACCAAGCTAAGGATTTGGGATGGGTGGGTTGAGATGATCTTGTTTTGTTTGGAGCAGTTACTGTGTCTTGGGTGGGGGGAGGGAAATATGAGCAAAGGTGTTGCTTTCCAGATGAACGGGGCAGAGTGCTTTGGAGAGTGTGCCAGTGAAAAAACTAACAGCCTGTAGTTTTTCTGTTGCTTTCCAAAGCTGATGAACAATAACCAAATAATGGTCATATGACCTTTCTATAATGGGGACTATCTCTAAGTATCTTGGGGCGCAATCCTAACTCACCCTTCCGCTGGTGCAGCCACTGGTTCTAGAGAATTGCAAACTTGCTGTAAAGCACATTTGTGACAAGAGTTGGCAGTGCCAGCGGGAAGCCAGCTGGTGCTGCGTTCACTCCCAGAGCTGCCAGTGGAAATATCATGCTGAGCGGCACAGGTGTGGGGAAAGGAGGACATTCTGGGGTGTGGGGAGGGGGACAGCAGAGGTCTCCTCTACCCTATCTTAACCCCTGTCCCAGGCCTGCTTTTGTTACCAAGATCTGCTTCTGCCAGCTATCTAGCCAGTGGAGGATCTCCATAGGACATGGTAAAAGGCAAAATATCCCCTTGCCTCAGCAACCTCCAGCTGCCTCTTAACCTGCACTGAATACAGCACAGGCCTGACGGTGCCAGCACAGATTAAGACTGGGCTATCAGAGAAGCATTGGATGGAAAAAAGAGGGGAGTCACTGCCCTCTCCTAGTTGGGTACACAGAGAGAAAACCTAATTAACTCATCAAGTATGCCCTGCTTTCTATGTCTTCCATATTCTCAGGCATTGTTAACATCTTAAAATAAGGGCCTTACTATTCTCACTAGCCTTTTAAAACAACAACTTTTTAAAAAACAGGTCTACTTAATGTTTCTGCAAAAGCTGAAGCAAGCTATGTTATTCTTTGCTTCTTTTCAGGGTGCAGTCTCGGGGTCTGTCCAGGCTTCAGACAGACTTATGAAAGAACTCAAGGATATATATAGGTCGCAGAGTTACAAGACAGGTAAATGGTCTGTGTTTGTTACAGATTCACAAGGGTTTTTGTATGCTTTTTGAACATACAAGTAGGATGCATAATTAAATGCTTAAAATGGCTTAAATAGTGGTTCTGGGTTTCTTTGTCCACTGTCTGTGTGTTTAAATTGTCTGACTTGTGATTAGTTCCTTTCTCTAAGTTAAAATTCGTACTGGAGCAGGAAGAAAACTGTTTTTGAATTTTGAAATTTAAAAACAATTGCGTTGTACCAATAAAATGGCGGCAGGCGTGGAACACAAATATAAAGCATCTGGATATCTTCATAAACCAAGCAGAAACTAATGCTTCCAAATTATTTCACGATGGAAATCTCCGTCTAAACAAAATCCAATACCAAAATGCACATTAATTGCATGTAGTGAACCTTTTAAAATGTACAGTATTCGCATGGGTGTACAAATCAGATTGGAATGGCAAGGGTTAAAGGGACTTTAATGTTTTGCCTTGCCACAGTGATGAACAGGTTCATGTGCTTCTTCACCCATCGTTAAAAAAAGAGAGGTGCCAGCACATTCATCTAAAGCAGTGGGCACCAACCCCAGCCTGTAGGCTGGACTTGGTGCCCCCGAAAAGCCTCCCCCCTGCAGTGTGGCACTTTCCATTCCATGCTGCAGCACCTTATCTGTAAGCCAGAGAGTTGTGCTGGGCAGTTGCTCCCACTGCCCATCTTCCCAGCAGGCTCTGTGCCCTGGAAGAGTCTTCCCGGCACAGCTTTTTGATTAGATTGGCTTGAAAGAGAAGATGCTGCAGCACAGAATGGAAAGATCCATGCTGCCTGGGAAAGGCTTTTTTCCCAACACAGCAGTCCCACAGTTTGGAGGCTGCTGATCTAAAGTCACACATGTTTTGACATTAGGAACCAAAGCAGTTGTGACTGCAGTAGCCTAATTGGCTCTTGTATATATAAGGTGTGGGGTTTTTTTGCACATGTAAATTGGCTCAGGGTCCCCCAGTTGGGACCATAGGGAGGAAGGATAGTAGACTCTTTCATACACCATGTGCTTGATCAAAATCTGGCCCGGCAAATATGCCAATGATGTCTGTCTGGTCCTGGCACTCAAGCAAAATTCCATACCCCAAGGAAACATATAGTGGAAAAGACTTCCATCATATCTAAACGCTGATTTTGTTCTCTTCTCATTGCTTCACAAATGGCTCAGTCTTTATTGGGGCGAAATCCCACAGATTTACAGCCTACATCTTACCTGAACACAATGGGCTTACTTCTGAGTAAATAACATTGTTTTCATGCTATCAATTGGCATGCTTTAATTTTAGTTAGAAGTTTAAATTTGATAGAAGTATTAATTTGATAGCAGCTAAGCAGAAAGCCTTGATGGTGTGTGTTCCACATACTGGAATCTTAACATAACTCTCTTTCCTCCCTCCCACCTACCCACCCCAAGATGCACATTTTGGCTGTGATGCTTTTCATAGGTAGCTCCTGCTGAGGAGCAAAAACTGAGGTTTTCCGAGATGTTTCCTTCTATGAGAATTGCCTTTTGATTTCTAAAAAAGGACTGTAACACTTTGACCTAACATTTTGGTCCATATGTGATAGTATGATCTTTCCAAGTTAATATCTGTGCCGTGCTGGTTTTTTCAACTTTCTATGAAAGAAAGCTCTGCACTTTACTGTGTAAATCTAGTGAAAGTTGCTTCTCTCCTATAGAACAGCTTAGCCAGCCAATTATCAGTCTGTTTCTATCTGAAATCGTCGAAACAAAACAATTCCCATTCTTTCTCTTCAGGGCAGGACTTCCTATTGAGTTTAGAGGCTTTTCTGTATAGAATATCTTTAGTAGTGATTTTTCCACAAGGTCAATCTGTATCTAGAGGCTCTAATGGCCATTTTGGTGTTGATGCTTTGCAAAGCAACAGATGTTTGGTGTTTGCAAAGGTATGTGTGTTGTGTGCAGCTGCAGAAAGTCCCAGGCACTTTCCTGTCTAAAGCTGACCTTTGCCCTTGCTGTTGTGCCAGAGAGATTGAAAATGGGGAGCTACTGAAATTCTAACTATCTTATTTAGAAATTGAAATGGTGCCATTTATTCTTGTGTGGTCTCTGTACAGTCGCAAATGAAGTTTTGTGTTTGTGCAGTAACAAATTCAAGATCCTGCAGAAAAGACAGAGGCCTGCTTTATGGAAGTTAACTTTGTGGTGCTGTGTGTGGTCAGTGAGGATACTATGGGCAAGACTTTAAAATGCCAGGGACTTTATTTGCCCTGGCATCCAAAGCAGTTCTCTCTTTTGGGCAGAAGATTTAGCCGAGAGGGTTAATGCCTCCGTTTGCCCGAAGATAACAGCTGAAGATCTGAAGGTCATGAGCTCGAGACTACCGGAAGTCTCTGTGAGCGGCAGACCTTGCAAACTGCGGCTGATTAAAAGCTGAGTTCCAGCTGCCTCGTGGGAGGAGGAGTGTGCTGAAGTCAGCTGCGTCTCTGGTGGGAGCAGGGAAGCCCCTTATCAGCCAGCAGAAGACAGATGGGTGGCTAAGAAAGAAGGCTAAATCCAGAAAGATCCATCTGTATGAGTGTTGTTCTTGAAAGATAGAACGTTTCTGTAAATTGTAAAAACCTTCGGGTTTGTGAATAAAAGTCTGCCTATGTAAACCGCCTTGAGTTACAGTCATTAGAGAAATCTAGTGATCTTAAGGAAGGCGGTATATAAATACGAGCATTATTATTATTATTATTATTATTTTCCCCCAACCTTGGTTCTTTGACAGTAAGAGAAAGCCTATGTTGAATGAATGAATTGGAGATGATGGTTACATGAGCAAAAGACCTAAAGTAGCAAATGTTCGTTTTTCATTAGCTGGTTTCTGCACCTTTCATGCAATAGCTGTGAAATGCTTCTGTTCACGAGCTGGTGTGCCTGATTTCAGGGTGAAGTACCTAAATTAAACCACGGAGTTGCAAGATGCCCACATAGTGTGTGTACTTACTGTGGCATGCCTTGTTTCTTGAGGTCAGGGAGATAACCTAGAAAGAATAGATCCTTAAGATGTTGATCCTTAACAGTTGCCAGGTTGTTGGCTATCTATAGGTATAAGCTCTTGGTGTATAGCTGTAATCCCATGGAGAAAGGGTGTGTTTTGTCAAGAGCAAAGACCCTATATCAACCAATGTGTTTTGGTAAGGGAATGACTTGGGTGGAGACTCCCATCATCACTGTACAGCTTCTTGGACTTCAGACTGTTGTGTGGCTCAAACATGGGGAGATATTCCTACAAAGACAAGATTCACATGATTCACCAGGGCTTTGCTTCAAAGAGTAGCCTCACTGGTGGTCACTACTGATTTTTGTTTTTGTATAAAGGTGGGCAGATGCACTTACGCTAAACCTCCTGTATCCCAACCACCTTCTCAAATGGCAAATTATATTAAATGCATAATTTAACTGTTTATGAACTTTAGAGAAAGAGAGAGACCCCAGAGCACACAAGAAGGGATATGTAACCCCTTTCCTGCATAGTAGTAGAGCCCAATCCTATCCCATTTTCCAGCACCGATGCAAGGGAATATATGTTTCCTTGAGGTCTCTGTGACTGGAGGTGGCTTCTGTGCCCGCACCCCCCCCCCGGGCAGAATTGAGCACACAACTCGTTAACACGGCTGCATCAGCGTTGGAGATTTGGATGGGGTTGGGCCCAGTGATGTCATTCAGGGGGAACAGACCAGAACGGGCGTTCCGGATCCTAACGGGCTCCGTGCCTGGTTCCGGGTTCCCGACAAGTGCCAATCAAAAGTGAGTTCCTGTTCCTAAATCATTTGAATGACACCACTGGTAGGGCCCTTAGTGTTTGTATAGCGGTATGCACAATGTGTTGCTCCCAGCTTGAGAATCTAGCCCTTAGAGCAACCCTGTAAGGTAGGCAAGGCATATCTGCCTGTTCCAGATGAGACCAAAAGGCAGTGCTTCCCCACAGCCACCTTCTTAGCTTATGCCATAAGACTCAAACCAGGAGAGTCGTCATGGGCAGCTCAGTCTCTTGGCCACTAAGCCACAGCAACTCAGAGATGAGAAAGCTTCCTCTGAAGTGCCTATCAGCCCAGGGAGGGATGCTTCAAGGGTGCCAATGGGAACTTCCCTCTTGAGGCTAGCAGTGGGGGGGGGTCATCAGGGACACAGCATACCCCCCTCTCTAACCTTGTGGGTCCTACTGAAGTTCTCAGATGCCTTGCACAGAGGGACAAAACTGCATTTGACATGGGCTTTGAGGTCCAGCCTTCCTGCTTTGCTTGCAAAGCTCTTTCTGTCTCTGGGGCCAATATGAGCATTAGTTTTCCACTGCTGTCTTTCAAGTCACTGGCTGAAGGTAGACTTAAGCATGATACAGCTGGCAGCCCCCAGCTAGCAAATTAAATGAGACTTTGGTGGAATGCTCAGGAATATTCCATCCACTCTGCCATTCTGCACGACAACATTCTGTCTTATACAACTGCAAAGGCAAAGGTTGGATTGAGATGGAGAGCCACTGGGTATTGGTTTGGATAGAGAGCACCCCAACAAGTGCTTGGTCTGTTGGCCCTCAGCATGCTTGTTTGTTAGAGTAGGAGACATGCCACAACAGCATCTGTAGATCAGTATTCAGTCTGATATTGCACCTCCTTCATGGCATCCCCTGCCTGCTGTGTATGTTGAAAGCTATCGGCTTACACAAACTGGTGTTGTCTTTATATAGGCAAGATTTCATCACTTTGTGGACTTTTGGTTTAAAAAATGTTTAAACCAACTGACAAATCTGGACTTTCCGTTTCTGGTAATTGAATTAATCCTTTAGTTGTTCTGGGAGACTTGGTTTAACAGAGCGAACTTCCTTTCCTGCTTCTCTCTTCTCCAGGGAGTTGATCCATTAATAATTTGAGTTCAGTTCAGGTTCTCCAGTATTTTTCAACTCTCCAGTTCATTTGCCATGACTGTAAAAAGTGATTCTGTCTCAGTTCAGATGCATCTGTGCACCTCTTCTGAACTGGTTTAGATGCATCTCATGTGGAACAATATCATATTTTTCTGCTTGCAGTGCAACCCTGTAAAATGAATACAGCCCCTCTTTGACTCGAGAGGAAAGTGTTTGAATTGCTAATAGAAACATCTACCAGCTAATAGAAACCTAATATTGTCTGTAGTGTGTGTGTACACACACACACACACACACACACACACACACACACACACGAAGCCATGGCAAATTGAACATACAAAAGTGGACCACCCTCAAAGTGTTGATGTGTGGTGGGGTGAAATTCAAGTTTCCAAGGAAAAACCATGTCCTGAAATGCTCCAGTCCAGATGTTTGACATAAAATGGCCTAAAGTTCCTCATTGGACAAATATTGTTCACTGGGGTGTGTGATGGGAAAAAAGTTTTTTTCTGAATTTTTCCGGGTTTTTTCCGGGCCTTCACATCTCTATTCCCGACACTGAAACAAATGGGACATCTAATCCCTGCTTACGTAGAATTCTGTTGTCTTTTTTTCTTTTTCTTTTCTTTTTGCATTCAAGTCCCATGAAGTTTTGGATTGCTAGTGTAGTGTGTTTAGGAAATGATTGAATCAAGTAACCTCTTCCATTTTCCACAGGGATTTATTCAGTGGAGCTTGTAAATGACAGCCTTTATGAATGGCATGTCAAACTTCTAAAGTAAGTTCATTCATTCTTACCTTCTCCTTACACCCATGTTTTTTGTTATCGTTGTATAGATGATATTGTACCTTCAAAGCAAAAAAAAATCAGACTTCTATAACAAAGACAACTAAAAACAGTGTTGCTGCTTATCACATCTATTTTTTATGGCTGTAACATTTAGTTGATATATTGTTCTGTTGACTAAAAGGGTCTGCATCAACCAGATTGGCTGAGATAGTTTTTCCTCCGTCTGGCCTCTCTGCTTGCCAAGTGACAAGCATGTCTTACTGGCATTTTCCTGTATGCATTCTGTGGTGAGAAGGTTTACATGCCAAGCTAAACCATGATTTCACTGCACATTTAAGAGTTAGGATTTTAACAAGGGTTAAGGTAACAAACCATGGTTTAAATCTGTATTGGGCCAATGAATATCAAAAAGCTGTGGGCATCATGGGAGTTGCCCTGTGCTTAAAAGGCATATAGGAATGATAATTGGACATATCAACTCTAAAGAGCAAGCTAGTGGCTTCATTCCTAGAATCTCTTCTGCCAGTTAGTGTTGTGTACCTGTGTAGGTGTGTTCCTGTTCCCCGGTGCCTTCAGCATTGCTACCTACATGCAATCAATAGATCCACTAGGCCTTGGAACAACAAAAGAGTTGTTCGCTGCTCTGCATTAATGTGACTTTGCATGCTGAAGAAAATACTTTATAAATGCTTAGTTTACATGGGAAATGTAGAAATAACCATTCAAGATGGACTCAGCCTGCATTGCCTTTTTTTTTCTCTTGTCATGATTGCTAGGGTGGATCCTGACAGTCCATTGCATAGTGATCTACAAGTCTTAAAAGAAAAAGAAGGTGTAGAATATATTTTGCTCAACTTCTCTTTTAAGGTAAGGGAGAGAGTTTATATCCAGGTAAAAGTGTCTCCCCCCCCCCCAAATAGAATTTGCTTATCCATTCAAAGCGGGTTTTAATGCTGCTCCTCTGGAAGTGTGTGTGTGTGTGTGTGTGTGTGTGTGTGTGTGTATAAATAAATATAAATTGGGTGTGTGTGCGTTCCAGCATAGCTCTGGAATGCCTGGAGCGGTTTACACCAAACTTGGTACACATGTGCCTTACGATCTGGAAAGAACTACTGCGGGAGTAAGATCCCCCCAGCACCCCTAGGGGTGGGGGTGCGAAGAGGGTGCCATGTAAAAATAATCGAAAATGGCCGATATTAGTGTGCACTCCATAGTTTTCAGGGTTGCTGAGATGAACGGTGACACTCCCGATGCCGTGTAAGTCCACGTTCAGCCCCCATCAGCAAGGAGGGGGGGTGAGAAGGGGTGAACAATAAAATGTCCAAAATGATAGACCTTGGTGTCAAATCCACAGTTTTCGGGGTCGCTAAGCTGATTGGCGACAGTCCTGATGACATTTAATCCCAAGTGTAGTAGACTAGAATGAATATAAATAACTCTGTAGAACCTTCTGGAAATTTTTAGAAATCATTATGTCCTGGTCTTGGACTCCAATCAAATACTTGCCATGTTACCAGGCGTAGTCACTGAATACAAGTCTATCGATACCGTAGTAGATGCCTATGAGGTCGTCAATTTCCCATCAGACTTCCTAAACTCACTTGATCCGGCTGCATTGCCACCACATCGTCTTTTACTTACAGTGGGATCTCCAATTATTTTACTACGGAACCTCGACCCGCCAAAACTTTGCAACGGCACAAGGCTGTGTGTCAAGAGGATGCTGGGAACTGTAATTGAAGCGACTATCTTAACAAGAAAGGGAGAGGGTGAAACAGTTTTTTTCCCATGGATAACACTCATTCAGACAGATCTCCCTTTTAACTTTAAGAGATTGCAATTTCCAGTGAGACTTGCATTCTCGATCACAATCAACAAGTCACGGGGCAGTCTATTAAGTACTGCAGAGTGGATTTGAGATGGCCATGTTTCCCCCCGGACAACTTTATGTTGCTTGCTCAAGAGTGGGTTCACCCAATAACTTATTTATTCTTGCTCCTGGAGATGAAACTAAAAATGTTTATAATCAAGTTCTGAGTTAAATTAATATTATAGTGAATTTGTAAAAGATTTTACTTTATAATTTTTATACTGTACTTATACTTTTAATTTCCTGTACATAAAATTACTTGAATTTTACACTATAGATAGAATTCATTCCTTTTCCTGTCTAACAGAAGCAACGCCGGGTAAGGACAAGCTAGTGCACTATATAGCTTGTCATACATTTCTTCTCTAAGGTTTCTACAGATGAACTATAAGAACTTTGTTTCCAGAACAAACAAAAACCCCTCTCTCAAAGCAGGAAATTTACGATGTGTTGGTTCTTCTTTTAGGATAACTTTCCGTTTGATCCTCCGTTTGTGAGAGTGGTCTCTCCTGTGCTCACTGGCGGGTAAGATTTTAATCTCTGATTTTTATAAGATGAAGCTACTGTTCTCTGAATTCTGGGAACTGGCATTTGATCAATTGTTCTCCTATGTTCTACTGTGAACACAGTCAAATGCAAAGGTCCATCGTAGGTAACCGTGACTGAGGAATAGCCCTGGCTTGATCATCTAAGACCTAAGTAATTTTGTCTTGGTTTCTATACCCCACCTGTCCACCAACAAAGGTATTCAAGGCAGCTCATGTACACTGAGAGAATTGCATTACAAACATTAGCAATGCTGACAACTTAACATGGCTGTAGGAAAAACTAGATGATCATTCACACATTTAAAAGTAGAATAAAACCATTTGTTACTGACTGGTTAAAACAAAAGTACTCGCAGATGTTACCTGGCACACTGATTACCAAAGACTACACTAGGCAGGCCAGGTGTCTTAAATAGCTTCTGTTTCCTGAACATAAGAAGAGCCCTGCTGGATCAGGCCAAAGGCGCATCTAGTCCAGCTTCCTGCATCTTACAGTAGCCCACCAGGTGCCTCAAGGAACACACGAGACAACAAGATGCCTGTATCCTGTTGCCACTCCCTTGCACCTGGCATTCTGAGGTAGCCTGCTATTAACGCAAGGAGGTTGCCCAACCCATCATGGCCTATAGCCCATGATGGACTTTTTCCTTTAGAAATCTGTCCAATCCCTTTTTAAAGGCATCTAAGCCACATGCCATTACCGTGAATAAGGAGATGAGGCACTGATGTTTAATATTTATATGTACAGGCATGCCCTAGTATCCACTGGGGTTCTATTTTGGACATGGACACCCATACACACATAGCCATGGACAGAGGGGACACCTTTTTAAAGATAGGAGAACATCAGTGGTTTTGCTGCAACAAGGCAAAAAAAAAGATGTATTTAATGTTCCCCTATCTTTTTAATAGGTGTCCCAGTATCCATGGTATCGGTGGATAATTGAAACCATGGATACTGAGTCAATGGGTACCAGGGCATGCCTGTACTACTTTAACAAGTGTTTAAAGCAGGTTTTGTACATCTATTTGTGTTTTTTTTTACATTTATCCTACCTTTCTCCTTGAAAAACCAGGAAGACTAAAAATGACAGTTTAAAAAGCAGTCCAAGTTAATCAGTTTCAAAGCAGTTTGGGGTGGGGAGTCTTAAGGCCTGCTGGAAGGCCAGCAGGGATGGTTCAGTTCTTGATTCAATGGGAGGGGGGGAATTCCATAGTTGTGGTGCTACTACAGAGACAGCGCTTGCTGCCAGTGGAACCTCAGAACCAGGTGGCACCTGCAGGGTGGTTTCTCAAGATCAGTGTTTCTCAGCATTTGTCCCCCTGCCCTACCAATCCATATGCTCAACCTATTGGAAGTACCTCCGGATCTAAGTGGTGATGTCATTGCCAGTTACTTCCAGATTGGGATGCCAGACGCAACATGCTAAACCACAGTAAGAGGCTCAGGGTGGGCAGAAGGGCTCTGCCGGCTGAGCCGAGCCTCCTCCTGCTGCTTGTCATGTTGCATTACTGGTATTGCTGCCAGGCAACTGGGGGGGGGGGTCTGTAGATCCCACACATACCACCAGGTACCACTTCAAGTCCTACTGGTGATACGAGTCCCACTGGCTGAGAAAACACTGCTCCAGATGACTTCAGGGACTGGTTTTTGCTCATTCCCTTGTCATGCCTTTGCAGCCCTCAAGTGGATTGATGAGCTGTACTGTGCATTTGTTCCTTACTGTAACTATGGAGAGGATACTGGCTAGAGTGGACTTGGAGCATGTCCAGTTCCCCACACAGCCATGAAGTTCAAGTGGGTGACTTTGGGTCCACCTACATCGCAGGCTGCAGTGATTGAAAATTATAACGTTCCACGTCTGCTGCAGGAAGAAAGGCAGGATGCAAAGATGATGTATCACTATACTAGATGATGTATTACTTGAGATATAGCCGTTCCTGGGGCTCCTCCACTTTTCTTCATGCAGGTCAGCTCTGACCGCTGCAAGGTCCGTACTAGTTTTGCAGTCTGGGTGACCGCATTTCTCCAAATACAAGAGATGCTGAAAGCTTGTCCTCTTTCCCCAAAAGCTGCTTGAAATTCCTCACATTAAGGCTGCATGTTTAGTTACAACATCCCAGTCCTAGGGCTTTAGGAGAAAATGGCTTTTTGGCGTTCTGTCCCTTCCTTCCAACAGAGCAGGTGGAGGATAAGGCAGCCTTCCAGCTGAATTCTGGTTGAAGGGAGCATAGGAAGAAATTAAATGTGATGGGTTGGGTTGGTGTGTGTGTTTGCAGAGCTGGAGCTGTTCCCATGGTTGTGGGAGAAGAACAGTAGGAAAGCCAAGCTTTGTGTTGAAATAACAATTTCAGAAGAAGGGTGGCACCAGACTCTGTTTGCTGTGCCAGTTTGCCAAGAGTGAAATCCATTAAAACAAAAAAAAGGTCCAGCTCCACATCTCTGAACTGCTGCTTTCTATGTGAGACAACAGCAATGGAGAGAAGATCTGATTATCTTATGCTTTTATTCTGGTTAAGGGCCAGGGGATTTCATTGCTGGGTTTCCAGAGATGCAAATTCAGTGTCACAAAGAGATCCATCTATTGTGACCCACCCACCCATTCCCCTGCCTCCACTTCGCTTCCAGTGGTTTTTGTTCTGACTCAGAAATGCTTGCCTGAGAATCGGCTGCCTGCCAAGACGACATCCCTGCATGAAGGTGGTTCTGTTGTGCTTCCAGCTCGGTCATCCATACCCATTGGCAGGCTGACTCTGGGTGAGGACTCACCACCTTCCTTCTCACTCGCACGTGATGCTATGAAGAGGGTCAGGTTGACTGCAGTTGCTCAGTCTAAGCACAGTGGTATAAGCAATTGTTCACTGATAAGCTATTGTTCACATTTTGCCTAGCAATGCAGAACCTGTGGCATTTTTGCAACACTCGAGCAAGTTTATTAAAAGCATTCGTTGTGTTGCAAACTGGGTATTCTTTTGCTGAAATGATCTCGTATAATAAAGCGTGGAATTAACCATTTAGGAAGGGATAACCTTCCACTCCGACACAAACAACTAGGGGTAGGTTTTTTGTTGTTGAAAACCACCTTTTGGCAGTTAAAATATCTGAATAAAAACATAAAACACCACATTTTGGTCTTTAAGATATTTTCAATGAATTAAAATAGATTACTTTTCCACACAATCAAATGCTTTAGCGTAGTCAATGAAGCAGAAGTATATGTTTTTCTGGAACTCTCTTGCTTTCTCCATGATCCAGCGAATGTTGGCAATTTGATCTCTAGTTCCTCTGCCTCTTCAGAAACCAGCTTGTACATCTGGTAGTTCTCGATTCACATACTGCTGAAGCCTAGCTTGTAGGATTTTGAGCATGACCTTGCTAGCATGTGAAATGAGTGCAATGGTGTGGTAGTTTGAACAATCTTTGGCATTGCCCTTCTTTGGGATTGGAATGTAAACTGATCTTTTCCAGTCTTGTGGCCACTGTTGGATTTTCCAAATTTGCTGGCATATGGAGTGCAGCGCTTTGACAGCATCATCTTTTAAGAGTCTGAGTAACTCAGCTGGAATGCTGTCACCTTCACTAGCTTTGTTGTTGTCACGAACAAGTTCTTGAAGAGATGGGAGTACCAGACCATCTGATCTGTCTTCTGAGAAACCTGTATGTAGGTCAGGAAGCAACAGTTAGAACTGGACATGGAACAACTGATTGGTTTAAAATTGGGAAAGGAGTACGACAAGGCTGTTCTCTGGAATGAGGAAAGG
>JAJKFI010000020.1:7609019-7649506 GCA_029204185.1 Lerista edwardsae
TCATGTGGCCGGCATGACTGTACGCCGTAGCGCACGGAATGCCATTACCTTCCCACCGAAGTGGTACCTATTTATCTGCTCACATTTTTACATGCCTTCGAACTGCTAGGTTGGCAGGAGCTGGGACAAGTGACGGGAGCTCACTCCGTCACGCGGTCTTGAACTGCCTACTTTCCAGTCAGCAAGCTCAGCAGCAGCGGTTTAATCCGCAGCGCCACCATGTCCCATAAGTCTGGATTATCATGTCACAAAATTAAGCCATCCATTCACAGTAGTTAGCTTTCAGATCTCTTCATAACCCAGGAATCCTATCCATAGGAATAGGCTTTCCCACCTATCCATAGGCTTTCAACAGATAAAACTTCTTTTTGCAAAAGGGAGGAGTATAAGAAGGCAGATGTATTTTCATGGTAGGCAAACAGTACTTTTGTTGTTGTATGACTTCAAGTTCATCATGTTCAACTCTCACAGTTCAGCTTCATAGAGAACTTGAAAAAGTACTTCAACCTTTTAAAAAAAATGGACAACTGGAGAGACAAGTTTACCTCTCTTGACGGTCGTGGAATAACAGAACTGCCTGCTCAGAGCTGAAAGATTTGAACTTCACATCTTTTGAAGGTTTATCTTGACCATTCCTGGAATTGAAATTTGAGTTGTAAATCTTTCACCTGTCCAATCTTGAGTCTTAGATCTGTAATAGAGGTATCGCATGCAACCGGCTCTGATGGTCACCACAGGTTTAATTCAGTGTTCTGGTAAATATTCATGAGTGAAAAGCTATCCTTGCTGTGATCCTACATATGGGATTGTTTAATCACTTTCTGTGTTTGCCAGACACGGCTCTCTTGCATTACCAGAAACTCAGTGTGCCTTTCTGTCCCACAGGTATGTTCTTGGTGGAGGTGCTTTATGCATGGAACTTCTTACTAAACAGGTAAATTATAGAATCAAAGTAATTGACTGTGCTCTAACCTGCCATTCTCTTCTCCTTCATTCTTCCTCTGGTTTGGGGTGGGTGGGAGGAAGAATAGAGGGTGAAGTTTGCTGGTGCACCAGTGAATATGGGGTGAGTCGCATTTGATGGGGGCGACATTTGATGTGCCACCTTGGGTGCTAGGAGGTCTTGGGTTGGTCCCACCCAGCTTCTAAATCTTGTCAATTTCATACCGACTCAGGATTCCAGTAATATGGTGCTGCCGGTTTAGAAATACTTATGACGTGTATTTAAGGGAATTTTCAGGGGTGACCTTGGTAGCAAGCAACACCTAAGCTCGGCACTGAGTTGATGATGGAGGGAAAGACTGGCTTCTCAGTGCATGGATTCACATTTGCTTCTACTCTCTTAGTTCATATGGGATGGAGATACAGTGAGTGGGTTTTACTGACCCACCCCCACCCCTGCATAAGTCTCCTCTTCCTGTTTACTCAAGGGTTTCTTCTTTTTAAGATGAGTTTTTAAATTTTGTGTTCCC
The DNA here is from genome assembly GCA_029204185.1 of Lerista edwardsae. Classification (NCBI taxonomy): domain Eukaryota; kingdom Metazoa; phylum Chordata; class Lepidosauria; order Squamata; family Scincidae; genus Lerista; species Lerista edwardsae. The sequence goes on from JAJKFI010000020.1 coordinate 7,610,492, forward strand.
TTGGTGCAAGGACCAGCAAAGAGAGTTTGCTTAGTTAATTTCATGGTCTGAGGTTCCTTTCTCCTCCCAGCCTCACTTCAGAATGCACCACTGTGGTTCTATTTTTCTTTTCTATCATCAGGTTCAGGAAATATATGCAACTGGTTTTTCTCACTTTCCCTTGCAGTGCCCTCCCCCCAGACACCAGTAATTTTTTTTAAAAGTTAGAACAGTGGTTCTCAAACATTTTAGCACCAAGACCCACTTTTTAGAATGACAATCTGTCCAGGACCCCCCAGAAGTGATGTCATGGCTGGAAATGCCGTCATTGTGACGCCAGAGCCTGCTGCTCTCCTAAGAATGCTGCAATCAGTTGGGTTATTTCTCAGCCATTTCCCAATAGCAACATGAATCAGAGAGGGGGGGAAAGCCTATTTACAACCTTTGCACAAGCAAAACAACCCAGCCCTCCCCTTTTCTAGCATCCCATCTTCCCTTATTTTCAATATGGCTGCTCTAGGTGCTTTAGGACCCACCTGAAATTGGCTCGCAACCCACTGGTGTGCCCTGACCCACAGTTTGGGAACCACTGAGTTAGAATACCAGTTCCAGTCTGCTTGGTTTAGCAGAGTGAATGCCCTTTGGATGGCGTGTTTGATAAGGCGAACTGAAAGAATGCAAACCCGTTCTGGAGAACTGACTTTCCTCTTCTTTTTAGGGTTGGAGCAGTGCCTACTCCACAGAATCTGTCATCATGCAGATCAATGCCACGTTAGTCAAAGGCAAAGCCAGAGTGCAGTTTGGAGCAAATAAGGTAAAACGATGCCTGAGCTTGCTAATGGACGTTTTTGCCTGGGATTCTGGTGTAAGATAGCTTAAAAAAGGCATGTAAAAGTTGGGTTGGCTGCTATTTGATGGATCCAAAAATAAAGTGTAATGTAGCAGAGCTGTAATTTTGTGAGACCAGGAAACAATTACCCATTTTGATTAAAAAATGAAATAAGAATAATTTATCGGCTAAAGATTTTTTGGAAGAATAAATTCCTTCAAAAGAGCTCAGAGTGTAGAATTTCCAAGTGATCCCTCCTCTAGGAGAGACGTTCCAAGTGATCTCTCCACCAATACTGTCGGCCCCAAGAGCTTCCACTGCACCAGCTGAGCTCACCAGGCACAAGGGAGGGTGGGCGGGCCGCGCTGGGGAAGGGGTTGGGGGGGGGGGTTGTAGCTTTAGAACATGCTACCAAGTAAACATGCATAGGATTGTTCCGTTAAGGCAGCCTCCTTGTTGCTCCAGCCTCTGCAAGGTGCATCTGTGCATCGCCTTGCATGGTGGTTAAAGGGTCTCACTTGTGAATTCTGGTACGTATGCTGTGGGCTAGATATTAACTCACAGCCCCATCCAAACGTACAGTTGGGCCGACACATGTCATCTGTGTTGGCTCAGTGCTGTCACAAACGTGCTGTAAGGCATATTCACATCCGCGCAATGGGCGCAGGGCCGACACAGGCAATCGCGTTAGTTCAGCAACACCGTCGGGACCACCAGATAAGTGGGTCCTGCGCCGGCTGAGTTTGGCCAGCGCAGGGCCATTTCTGGGCGGGGGGAAGGTGTGAGGGAGGGCATTTCCGCAGGCAGGGCAGCCTGGGGAGGAGCTGGGATCCAGCCATTATGCCAGATCCAAACCCCAGTCCCGGGGCCACGTGGTCCCAATCTGGGCCGTGGCAGGGTGCTGAGACTTGTGCCGGCTACACAGTGGGTGCAGATCCAAGGAGCCCCATCAGCCTGGCTGGTTCTTACTTCGGGGCAAGGAGAAATACTCCCTTGCCCTGCAGTTGGCTGCAGCTGCCTCCTGTTAGGATGCCGTGTAGGCCTGCCGGAATGCCTGCCCCAACACAAGTTAGGGTTGTGCCCCTCAGTAAGGTAAATCATGGCTTCACTGTATTCTGTAGTCCTAGAGCTACGGTAACAAAACATGGTTAACTGTTAACTCCCCACAATGCCACGGTGTCAAACTGCGTCCTATGCTTTTAAATGATCCTCACTTATCATTGATAAGTTTAGTTGTGACCTCAACACGACTTTCCAAAACAGGAGGAAGACATTATTGGAGCATACGTTTAAATGTGTTTTTGTTTTTTCTTTCAGAATCAATATAACCTAGCAAGAGCACAGCAGTCCTATAAATCTCTAGTACAGTTACATGAGAAAAATGGTATGTATGGTATGTATGTATAGTATGGTAAAACACATAGTTTTGTAAGTATAATGTCAGAAGCAAGGCAAGACATGCTTGTTTTTAAAGCCACCCCATTATCTGTATGTATCTTCCACGCATTTCTGAGTTTTATTCTGGAGCCGTACCCTGCCTCATTGGGTGGTGGGAGATTGATTGGAACGTCCCAGTATTATAGCCAGAGGGAGGTGGCAGGATAACTACTGCACCATGTAAGCAGCCCCTCCAGCTCACTGTTGAAACCATTCCGGGTTGCGTGTTGCCAGCACTGCCCGGAACGGCTCCAATGGCAAGTGGGCGGGGCTGCTTACACAGCACATTGCTGTGCCTGCAATACTTACTGTGTTACTCCCTCCTCTGGTTACGCTACTGGAGATCCTTCCTTTTCTGGGGGAGTCATCGTTCTGTTTTTGCTACGTTTCAGCATGCAGATTAATCAACTAGCGGGTTGATTTACAGGACAGCAGGTTAAGATCACCCTTTTATTTTGACATTTGGTGGGAGGAGGGAGAGGGGAAACTACGTCAGTTCTGGGGTGCGAGCAAACAGAAGAATGACCTGCATGTCAAATAACGGCAAGAGCAACCTAGTTTTGTGAGCTATCTTGCATTTCTGTATCTCCACAAGGCAGTGCTTTGTGGGTTTGGGGTGCTCAGAGAAAACTCTTTTTGAATCAATTAATCAGTAGGGGTGGTGTTTTTTGGTGATATTTTTTCCAAAATTTATTGATTAAAATAGCAAATTGCAATGTTATGTGTTTTTATCCAAATTGTTATTGCAAGTTGTACAAACAGCGCAATAAATAAGGGTGAATGGCCCTATGAAGGCAAGAAATCACAGGCACACACACCCCAGCCCAAAATAACCTGCTCAAAAATTCCCAAGCTGCCCCCTGGTTGCTGCTTGAGCATCAAGAAACTGCTGCTTACTACTTCCACATTCCATTAATGTCGCCCCAGCATGTACTGTAAACTATGATCATGCAAGTTTAAGCAAACTTCCTCCTGTTTCTGCCACTCCTCCTCCTCCTGATCCCTTACTGAAAAACTATATGTGGATTCGTCAAAACTGTGTCAAAAATAAACAAAAATGGCTTATTTTTGTGGAATTGATCTAAATTTGTGTCAAACTGTTGAAATAAGCAAAAGCGGTGTTTTCGCATTTTGACCTAAATTTTGTTATGTTGCGTTTTCAGTGGAAATTCTCATTATTTAGCGTTCTGTGTTGATCACCAAAAAACCCCATCCCTATTAATTGGTTAAAACACAGATTACTCCAATCGTTTGCAAATGTGCTGTATTTTTTTTTCCAGTTTGTAGAATTGGGATTCTTAGAAGTACCAGCTTGTACTGATTTCAGTGGGCATTCAAAGTTACCTGTCTCAGCATTAGTACTGCAATACATTGTTGCTTTTAGATCAATGATAAAAGCATACATCCACCTCTAATAGGCATTGCCATTAGAAATGCAACTCTCATTGATCCCTTAATCTTTTCTTTGAACTCCTACAGGCTGGTTCACACCTCCGAAAGAAGATGGTTAGTATTGTGGACTTTCATACATTTGGACCAATGTCAAAAGATTTTTCCAACACAGATTCAAGCTATGAATGCCCCGTAACAGCCATACTGAAGATTCTAGCTAATAGATATTAGTGGATAATCCATTGACTGACGCATCAAGTAAAAGTTTCAGCCATACAATTCTGCTCTTCTGTCAAGTATCCAAGACTCAGCAGTTTCTTTGCTGTTTTGCCGCTCTGGATCAAGCATCCTTGTCTCTCCCACTTCTAGAATTTCAATTCCTCCAACTAGGCTATTGGTTTACTGAAAGATTGATCAATAGACACCGCCCTCCAAAATCAAACTTTTATATGCACTTTTTTGCAGACTGCAGAGAACTGCAATTATTTTATTTAAAGCCAACCACATTTAATGACGTTTTGTTAAATCTATTATAAAGTTTTCAGGTCTTCCTAAACCAGACTTTTTTTTCCCCCTGGCCTAAAATGGAAAGCATTTGTAGTATTGCCAAATTATAGGAACACTGTATGTTAAACCATTAAACTCTTCTTTCCCTAATGGCTGTGTTGAGGATATGAACTGAGAAGAGATGCTCTTTGACTTGTCGTGCTGCTTTAAGCAGAACCAGGCTGTGCCAATAGAATTTTGCAACTAGTCATTTCCACTGTGGCATCCATTTTGCTGGGCTGTTCTGCTACTTGTTGGTTCTCGTCTCTCCTTTACGAGCAGGAGCCCTAGTTATAAAGCTTGAAGTTATTTAAAATACTAGAACTCTTCTTTAGGCATTCAATTTCTATTAACGGGTTGTTGCAATCATTTGTAGACTAAGGAACTTAAAAAGTGATTGGCACAAATCAAGAAGACACTCCTTTTTAAAAAATAAACAATAAAAATGTTTTTTTTAATGAAAGTGACAACAGGTCCCAGGAATCTTTCTTGATTCATAGTCTTAAAAAAAAAAAAGTTGCCATAGTCATGACCATGGTTTTGTTGGAAAACTAATGAGAACAGCTCTTCCTTTTAGGGAACGAATCTAAATCTGTAACTGCAATGGGTCAGTAATTGCTATATCATTGCCTTACCTAAAACAAAAACAGGTGTGTTTTTATTTTTGGGTAGTTGAAATTTAGTAGATCTTTTTGTTCATAGGAAATGAATCAAAGGTGTAAGCACTTTTAAAAAAAGAAGTCCAGAAAAGTCTTGATTCTATCTGCTACCCTGGGGGGATATCAAATTTGTGTGTGCTTTGGTGCCTACGGATGGTGCTTCAGGCATCTGGTAAAATATACTGGTCTTTTTTTTTTTTTAGTTTGTAATAAAAGAATAGACAGATTTGGCCTAAGGAAAGACTTCCACAGTCTTTTAGGGAGTGCTGTAGGTGACTTCCAGCCTCTCCCCTTTCTTGGTTGTACATATTATTCTTATAAAATCCTGTTAGCCAGTTGCTCAAATAACAGCCTTAGGTTAAAGGCTGAATTCTATAAATCTTTCAACAGCTTCTTTTAAAACTGAGGCTAAAATCTTGAATACATTATTGAATTCTTAAATATTCTAATGGACTAGCAGAATGGCAGGTGCACACTTGGTTTGCTTCTTTGTTTTTGAGTTTCATTTTTCATTGCAGAATTATTTGGCAGTGTACAGTAATCTGTAAACTTGCATCAAGTTTATGAATAAAGAACCATTTTAAGAACTCCGTTTCTGGCTGACATCTTTGACAACCTGCTTTCAGCTGTTTGAAGTGTAAGATTCCTTGGCACTGACCTGGATAAAGATGGAGTAGCAGGCATCTGAAATTAAATATACCTTTGGGTTGTGTATTAAACATAGTAGATGAGATCCATAAAGCCCACCAGGAACACTTTATGATACCTACTTAGGTGCCACACTGCCACGCCTTGCATTCTTATCACAGAGGATTCTAAAAGATTAATAAAAGCAGAGATTTACTCAACACACCAATCAGTTTTCCTGCACTATACCATACTTGGTTAAAATGAAGAAGCAGGTGGGCAGCCCAATCCTATCCTGTGCTGGAATAACTGCATGATGTAGGACACAGCTGGGTATCTTCCCCTTACCTGAGGTAAGCCTCTAACCCGGCCCTCCCTCTGCCCCATTCTGCCTCCTTCCCGCCTTCCCCGGGACCCCATGCTGGTGGAACCCTGCCCCTGCAGGCCGGCATGAGTATCTGCGTCAGCCAGGGCAGCACAGGCATGCCTTAGGGCACGTTTGTAACATTCTTCAGCCAGCACACTGACATGCGCCAGCTGAACAGACTCTCGGCATTGCAAGCTGACTTCCTCTTCTGGAATACATAGCTTGTGTAGGTATTGCCACCTGCAAAGCAGTTTGTGTAACAAAAGAAATGGTTCCCTGTTTAAAAGGCTCAGAGTGCAATCCTACATTTGGCCAGCACAAGGGCCACCATAAAGCCCTTTTGGACTACTCAGAGAGGCCAGCACACAGACGTGTACCATCCTCTGTCTCAGGGAATGGTCCACCGCACTTGACGGTGTCCCTTGTGCTGGCCAAACTTTGTTGGCCTAACTGGGCCGACTTACCTCCAGATTAGGTTTGTGCTCTCAGTGTGTGTAGTTGCGTATATAAAATGTTTTAAGCTGTGAAGGAGACATTGTCCCTGGAAAAGGTATCCTGGGCTGAATGTAGATAGATGACCATTCTTGCATGTTTCCATCTAGAAAAAGAGGGAAAAAACTAAGTAGTAAGGGATAGGAGAATGCACCAAAACAATGTACTCCACTTGTCCTATTGCTGCAGCAAGCATCCGAAGGAAGAGCAACAAACTGGAACAAGCCAAGCTACTGAGCAAGGACCCCCCATCCTTAAATGAATGTTGATCTATTAAGCTGTTCTGTTAATGTTACAGATTTTGTTGGTTAAAATCCCTTCCTTGCCTAAGATGCTACATCGTGGCCCTCTTGTGGCAGATCCAGGAATAGCACTCTGATGTTTTATGGCAGTGGTTCTCAAACTTTAGAAGCAGGGGACTGCTGTTACACTGTTTCAGTGGGCCTTGTTTTTGTATCAGTGGTGGGAAGAGAACTACTCATGTGTAAATGGTTCAGGTGAGGGTGATTGGTGTTATTGGGATAAAGTTAAAAGCCTCAGAACAGAAGCCTTTTGCTGCTCTCTGGGAAGGTTGACATTGTGCACTGTGAGTACAGGGGATGGATGAGGGAGGCAGTGATAGTTACAGTCAGTCAGAGGTAAAACTCTGTAGGTATCTTCTGTTTTTTTCCTTTTGAGTTCCTCTCAGTTTGTTTATACAGAGGGTTTTATTAGAGGGAGGAATTTTGTGGGTGGGAGCCTCCTAGCTTGTAATTTTCCTATTTGGGTTTTACAGTACAGGGGCTCTGTAATTTTATTTGTAACTTTTAATCTATTTTAATAAAAATTGTGTTTTAGCTATTCCTGGAGACTTTTGTAAATCCTATACACACTTGATCAGTGAGACTTTCTTCTGAGTAAACATGCATAGGCTAGGATTGCACTGTAACTGTGACCAGTGGCATAGTCCAGGCAATTGAAGATTTTGTGCCCCCCCCAATGACATCAAATTTAAGTAAATGAAATGTTTTCCGGTTAATTAGCCATAACTTTTGAAAGAATATGGATATTCCAGTGTTTTTTGATTGCATTGTGCATTAAATTACCTTTCCAATGATATAATGACATTATTTGTATCTACCATGGTTTTCAGTTTTGGCAGCTAGTGTTGAGCTCAGCTTGTCGCTGCCACCCTCCTAAAATTTGTTGCCTGATCCATATACACCGCCACATTCTCTCTGGTCATCTGAGGGGGCCCTTCTGTCTGTGCCACCACCAGGAGAAATTAGGGAGCGGCAGCTAAAAACAGGGCCCTCTTGGTGGTGGCACCTTACTTATGGAATTCCTTTCCTTTGGAATCAAGACTGGCTCCCCCTTTGAAGACTTTTGACCTACCATTAAGACCTTTTTATTTATGAAATCTTTTACTGACACTGGACGTGCTTTTATTGAGGTGTATTTTAATATTGGGGGCCCAGGGTGTTTGCTCGTTTTAATCTTTGTTTTTAAGCTGTTTTGTTTTCGAGCTTAACGTTTTTGTTTAGATTTTTCAAACAAGACATAGGAAAAGACCAGCATACTTAAAGCAAGCAAAGACCCATTAGGGCAATTCTGTGTTTACTCGAAAGTAAGACCCCACCCCCAGTCTGTTGAATGGGGCTTATACCCAGATCCGTCTTGTCTCGAAATCGAACTGGTGCTCCTGTACAACTTCCGATGCAGAGCTTAGGGGAGGGTTTCACCAAAGAGGTAAGAGGGACTCCCATACAGCACCATGACTACGGGCGCCTGATGTCTGCTCCCTGATGTCGTACTGACCGCTACACCCACACACACACCAGTGCTGAGAGTCCAAGGTCTGATGCTACCTTGCCCTAACTGCGCGCGGTAGCCTGAAGTTGAAACGCGCTTCCTTTTCCACCTACCCCTTTGACGTTGCGCGAGCCGCTCTCTCTCCTCCCTCTCGCTGGTAGAACAAGCGGCCGCCGTCCTGATGACGCGCTAAGGAGCGCGCCCTGGCCTCGGGACGTCGTTCTCCCGCTTCGCCTTTCCGTGGTTGCTCGGCGACAGGCGAGGCCTGGCCTTTCTATGGAGCCTGATCCCAAGGATGTGCTGAGCAACCTCCCCGAGGTGGTGGAACGGATTCTGGGCTTCCTGCCGACCAAGGCGCTCCTGCTGGCGGCCTGGTGAGGGCCGGCTGGGCGGGGACGGGGGTGGCTGGGCCAGCCCTGCGGGCAGGAAGAGGCTGCGCCCGTGAAGGCTGCTTAGCCGAGCTCCCAAAAAAAGCCCAGGAAGGCCCCTGAGACGGCTCGGGACCGTGGGCGCGCGGCCGAATGCTTCAGGAGGGACGCGGTGGCTTGTCTGTGCGCCGCCCGGCCTGCTCCCCCGGCCTCCCCGCGTCTCTGGGTCCCATCATGCAAACCAAGTTCCTCCTTTTTCAGTGTTTCCTCCTGCCAGTGCTTGCGAGCTTCGGGAGAGGAAGAAAAGCAAGAGGAGAAATTTCCCTCCCGACATGGGGGTGCAATGATGGGAGAGGAGTTCTGCCTTTGGGCCAGCATCGTAACATCATAGTCCGATGCCTGTGCGCGTCTGCTCGGAAGAGTCCCATTGAGTTCAATGGGACTTGCTCCCTGGTTAGTGTGTATTCTAGGGTTACCAGATACAAACTGGGACAGAGTGCCTTCACCTTTAACCCTTGTACAGAAGAGGGAATTTGGGCAGGTGTCGCTCGTCATGGAAGGGTTTCAAAAGCTGCACCTGCCCAAATTCCCTCTTCTGTACAAGGGTTAAAGGTGTAGGCACCCTGTCCCAGTTTGTATCCGGTATAGTAACCCAATGTATAGCAGCGATTCCCAAACAGTTTAGCACCGGGACCCACTTTTTAAAATGACAGTCTATTGCAGTGTTTCTCAAACTGTGGGTTGGGTACCACTAGGTGGGTCATGACCAGATGTCGGGTGGGTTGCACCAAGCTGGGAGCCACCATTCTGGAAGCTGAAGATCTCACTCTTGCTATATTCCTTTTATTAGTGTTAACAGTTTGAATTTTCAAGTGAAGGTTATTTTAAAAAATGTTTTTAGTTCAGTGCTTTTACATAATATGTTGTCCTCATCTTGCTTTCTGTCAGGGACGTTTCATGGTTGTGCAATTGCTGCAGTCCAAGAATGCCAGTTTGTATTAAAGGAATGCCATTTGATTACAACACAATGATGGCATTTCCTGCTCGATGATGTCACTGGCCATGGCACCACTTCCGGTTTGTCTTGACACGAGTGCCATTCTAAAAAGTGGGCCCTAGTCTAAAAAGTTTAGGAACCACTAGTCTATTGGAACCCACTTAGTTTTATGGGACTTTAAAAAAACCAGCCACTGAAGCTGGGGGGGGGCACTTTCTTGAGTGTTTATTTGAGCTCAACATTTATCGGATCAGGACCGTTCTGGTGGCCTGGTGTTCCCCTTTGTCTGGCCTTTGATAAGAGCTAAGGCACATTTGTGCCTACTCATGAGTGAACATGTATATGCTGTTCCATTTTGGTTTCCATAGGGCACAATACATTTTCCTTGTCAGCTATCAGCTTGTCAGTTTCACAACTCACTGGTGAGTCTGGAGGTACAGTTTGGGAATAGGATTGTAGCCTCAATCTGTGGCAACAGAGTGACCATAAAACCTCCTGGAATCCTTATAAATTTGAAAGGCTGCGGTTACTATGTGTCCTTACTTTGGAGTAAGCCTCATGAAACTTGTGGGACTTCACTTTGAATAAAATGGTTTAGGATTGCTTTGGAACAAATTTATCCTAGGATGTGGCCACATTGTTACAGCACTCCCAGTCCCCAGTCCCCACCCTGAGTCTTGTAACACTTTTAAAAGTAGAACAAATGTATCCTGGCATAAGCTTTTGTAGCCTGGAGTCTGCTTCATTGGCAACATAAAGTGCTTCTTTGCAGTTGAAAGATACTACACAGAAAAAATGTAAACAGTGGAACCATAAAGCCATGAACTGTAAGCTGTTGTGGGGTTGCAGGTCCCAACTGTATTCATAAGTTGGGGTGTATACATAAACTTTGGAGTGGTATGTTTACTCTGGGCTCTAGCTATGATAGCATATGGTTAAATTTGTTGGTCCAGGGTGCCCCGGGAACTTTTTGTGTTTTTAAGTTAAAGACTCCCCATGTCTGCAAAAAGGAGACAATAATAGACTTAAAATACAGTACTTCTCTGTAGTGGGGTGTGTGTAGGTGTGTAAATAAGCTTCTCTGTAGTTGTATATATGTTGATCCATTTGTTGATCCATGAAAAGGAAAGCTTGACTTGTTGCCAGCAAAAGGCAAGGAATAATTAAAAGCCCTTTTAACATCTTCCGTGGCATGACAATTACATTACATGCTGACGCCATGGATACCGATGAGTAAATAATCACTCAAGTGTAAGTGGGTTACTGGTTAGAATTGGTGGAGAAGGGTGTGAAAGAGCAAGGGTTCTGATAACATAGAGAAGTGCTGCATTTCCTCCTGGGCATACCATAGGAATTTAGTTTATGTATTGCATGATTATTCTGTCTTCCTCCAATCCTCCTAATTTTATCTTCACAACAGCTCTGTGAAGTAGGTTAACCTGAGAGATATGGCTGGCCCATATTCATCCAGCGAGCTCCATGACTAAGAAAGAGATGCTGCTGCTATCTTTCTGTTTTTCTCTAATCACTGAAGTGAATGTTGGGTGATGGAATTATTAAAAGGGCCCTATCACTGCCTCACCTTGCCCACTGATCCTGAGTTACCTGTTCCTTAGAACATATTTGTATAGTCTAAGCCTCTTCTTGGCACAGGAGGCAGTCTTTGGCTGCCAGTGCCTGCCTTGGCTTTCATGAAGCATTTGTGAGGTGTGGAATTCCAAGCCAGCCAGAAGCAACTCTTCTAAATGTAGACAGTTTTTCAAATGCAATAGGTAGCAGAGTATAAGTACGTTTGCCCCACTCTTAAGTCAACAAGGCTCTCATTGAAAAAATGAGATGAGAAATGTTCTCATCTTGAGAAAAGCTTGAGATGAGAAATTCTTGGCTCTGTCTCTTGCTTTTCAGACAGTGAAGGGAAAACATTGATTAACAGTTGTTGATACAGGAGGGTCAAGAAACTACTTTATTTTTAAGCATGTGAGACACTGGAATTCTCAGAACAACCACCCTGATTTGTGACTAAAGGAAAGAGGAAGCACCTGAGTGCTACTGGAGTTGGAAACTTTGAAGGTTGCAGTGTTATTTCCCCGAGCGGTAGAATGCAGTCTTATGGGTCTTCTATCATGTTGGTGCTAGCTGAACACTTCTCTATTTGTCTGTTTTGTTTTTTTTTTTTAAAAAAGCTGCATGTACATTTTATTTTACTTGTTTATTTGAAAAATGAATACAATGCTCTTTCTTCTCCCTTCTTGGGAGGTGCTCAAGGTGGCTATGTGAAAATATAAAAAATAAAGTCACACAAGGAATACCAGTAACTAAAGCAGAGCATAGTGGAGAGCTACACCAGAAGAAAAAGAGAACTGGCACTCAAAAATTAGGATGGGAAAGCCAACTGAAATAGAGAGGTCTTCAGCTAGTTCTGAAACAAAATTTTAGATCTGATGTTATGGTTGGAAAATATTCTTGCTATGTTGTCTTAATATTTTTTTATTGTGGTTTTAACAAAACATCTTTTAACATATTGGTACTTGGAAACGAAGGGCATTTAAAGTAATTGCTGCATGATATTGCAGATGACCTATTCTGAACACCTTCAAACATTAAGCAAGCTCCTCTGTGGTGGCACTGATCTGTTGGTGTTTTTCAGCGTATGCCAGTTATGGAGAGAGTGTTCCCGCAGAATCTTGAGAACCAGGCAAAGTGTTGCCTGGGTTTCTACAGTTGACCCCGGTCCCTCTAGTAGTCACGCTCTGGTTTGGGCATTAGCAGAGGAGCTTGAGGTAAGCGAATGGCACATTTTGGAGCAGTCACCTGTTTTGGACAGTGTTTGTAATCACCACCAAGATTTTGATACCTAGCCTTGCCCTGCCACTGTTGGTATGCAGCCTCTTCAGATCCAAAGCTGCTTCTCTGTATTTTGCTGTATCTCACTGAAATGTGCACATATACAGGGCTAGTTATATTTAAAGGAAAAACTCTTAGGGAGTGGGGGAAAATGAGCTTCTAAGCCATGCTTGCAGCACTGTGAACTGAGCAGAAGTAGTTAATAGTGAAACATGTGCCTTCTCAGCTCATTCTTCTAATCTTAGTGTGCAGATATGGCTACAGTTATATACAATCATATGTTTTAAGCCATTGGACACCAGGAGGTTGTGCTGCACATGCCCTCTTGAAATAAATGTGACTCCTGTTAATTTCAGTAAGGTTCGTTCTTGGTGGACTGCCTCTTGGTTTTAAAGTGCTGGAAGGCCATTGAGAAGTCATTTGGGCAATATAATACTGCCATGATGTTATCACATTGTGTTCAAGCTCTGTTTATAATATTGGACTTCAGTTTTTAGTCTCCGAACCCTGATGTTAAGCAATTTTGCAATTGTGCAAAAATTGCATAAAATGCATGGTGTTGTCGTCGCCTCTTCCAGGTCACACTGGGCTCCACAGGTCTCAGAATGGCCCACAAAATCCCCTGGAAGCCCCTTCTGGTTTTGGGAAACAAACAGGAAGTAGTTTTCCAAAAACTGAAAGTAACTTCCAGAGGCCTCTGGGGCCTCCTAACAACAATACTACCAAGTTAAGGAGTTTTCAGCTGGGTTTTGTCTCTGTGCGATAAACCAACAATGGACTGTTGTATGTGCAGTCCTTTGTTGGAACATCGCTAAGCGGCACACCCCTGTGTTGGGAAAAAAACACAGCAATATGGAACATCAAAGCCAATTTTGCTGGAAATGTTCTTACTTACTATTTTCCTCCAGCGCAAGAGAAGTCTGGCTGCCTTTGCAAAATAAAGAGGTCTTGGCAGGACTGCTCAAAAGGGCTCTGACAATTGTCTTCTCCATTTGTTTGGAGAAGGCAGTGTGAGCAGGAACCTCTCTCTGGTGAGGATAGATACCTAAAAGAGTAGTGTGTCAGTATGACACAAAAGAGATACAGAATGCTGACCTCCTGGATTACTGTACAGAGTGATGTGCCGCTGAGAGGACCTGAGCCATTTGGAATGCATACTAAAACCTGATTTTGACAAATAATTCAAGAAGTTTTTTTCTGGATAATGTGACTATAACGTAAGGATGATTATTTAACTGTGCCAATTGACATTGATCCTTGTTGTCTTTTACTATCATGCATATTTTCCAGAGAGTTTAGAGGAGTATGTAGGTAGAAAGTATGCCAATACTGCAGTAGGTAACAGCCTCTCCTTCTTTGCCATGCAAATATCAGAAACCTTTATTGGCATCACAAACAACAAATAAAAACATACAAATAAACCATGCAAACACTAAGATAACCAGTGAGTAGCCAACAGTCACATGCAAATATGCATGTCTACTAAGAAATAAATCCCATTGTGTTCAATGGGGGCTTACTTGCAGGAAAGTGTGTATCGGATTGCAAGCTTATTCTTTGCGATTCCAATAAAGTATGTTTTGTGATGGTGTTTGTGTGCCTTTCTGAGCATGAAAAAGGTGGCTGAAGAGATTTAAAATGTATCTGTTCATTTGCAGCTAGACTGGATTTTCTTATGTGAAACAAGCTCTTTGTATACAGTTTACTCACTGGGTGGTGGTTCTTACTTTACAGAGAGTTCATGTGCTGCCCCAGACAGTGTTGTATATAGCAGATGCAGAGACGTTCAGTGGACATGAAGAGAGCCACAGTCACGGGCAAAAAAAAGGCAAGTATAAAACCTCAATATCCTTTTGTCCAGTGATGTGTGATGGGGAACAAACTCAGGGAGGTACAGCCACATGAAATACATATACTCTTCCCCCCCCCCCGGAAATACATTTTTTTGACAGCTAGTTTCAAAGGCTTGGCATGACATCTATTAAGATTGAGGGGACCTTGCTGGGATAAAAGCATACCTCTGAGCCTGCAGATAGTGATCTTGAAGGGACTGTCGGGAAACTGTCAGATGCCATGGCAGGCCCCACAATAATTATTTTTCATTTATTTTGAACTCCAGTTCTGTTGAAAGCCAGCACTGTCATTTCCATTTAATTCCACTCTGTAAGTAAAGTTCCTGGGAAACTGCCTTAGAAAAGGGTGGACCAGGCTGCTTGGCAGTGACCTCTCACAGGAGGAGTTATTTTACAGGATAAAACTTCTTACTTCTTACTTAAACTTCTTACAGGAGTTATTTTAAATACCTTGAAGACTACCAATAGCTCTCCATTCTACTATTAACCCCACATGAACTTGGACAAATATTCCTGTTTTCTAATTACAGCACGAAGAAGGAATAGTAAAGAGACAGCTGTTGCATTGGAAAAGCTATTACCAAAACGATGTCAAGTTCTCGGTCTAGTGACACCTGGAGTTGTAGGTAAGAAGGAGCAGTAGTACAGCAGCCCATCTCTTCCCCCCATTGTTAAGGAAACCTCCTTTTGGTGTTAAATTGATAATGCTTTGGTTTCACTTTGTGCTACTTGTGACATCTTTGATGTATGTTTATTGCAGAGTTGCATACTGGTATATGAGATAGACTAGAACAGTGGTATAGGTACCTCTGGTGGTTCTTTGCAGTGTGGCAGGTGATACTTGGCAACTGTAGAGTGAGTTGCCCACTTCTGTGCACTGCAGCTGTCTCTCGTGATAGTGGAGGTTGGAAAAGGGGTACCTGCAACGGTGTTACTTCCACACAAGTGGAAAGCCTTGGGCTAGAAGCAGCTGAGGTCTCAAAACTGAAGTTAAGATTCACCACTTTTAAACTGTCATCTTTAGTCACCCCTACAGGCTCTCGCAACAGTCGGCCTCTGGAAGTTGAAGATGGTGAAGCTGGTTTTGCATTATTGTTCCCCAAGATGGATGAGGTGAAGATTCAGACCTTCCACATTTATAAAGACTCAAAGACCAAGGGCCTGGATGAAAGCCAGTTTGCTGAAGCAGGCAAGTAATGTCTGAAGCATCATGGTCATCACTGTGGAGCTAGGAGCACAATCCTATGCCTGTCTACTCAAAAGTCGGTCCTGTTGTGTTCAGTGGGACTTACTCCCAGGGAATTGTGTATCGAATTGCAGATTTAGTCTGTGGAGCACTTCAGTTTTTCATTTCTCAAGCTAGTGCATTGTGTCAGTATGCATTGATACATGGTGTTTGACCTGGGAGCCCAGTCTGAAGAGACACAGTAAGTATCATGGTGCTATGGGTCATTCAGGTTGGGCATTGACCAAGAACCCACATGCTCTTCAGGGCACACAGCTGACCTGACATCCCCAAGTCTGAAAATCTAGAGTCCCTTTTGAAAGTTCATATAAAGCTATGAAAATCGAGAGTCAAAACTTGACTATAGATTTTGATTGGCCTTTCGAGATTGGGGGCGGGGGGAGAATGTGCTTCCTTCCCCCATTCCAGAGGCCAAGGCAAGCAGGGATGTTCCAAAGCAGCAGGACTTGGGAGCATCCGGTTGATTTCAGGGGCAGGGACAGATTGTTCCTCCCTCTCCTACAGACCAATACAGCCTTGAGCCTGATGGGGAGGTGAGAGGAGCGCCCACTTGCCCCAATCCAGGTAAGTGGGTGGAGGCAGCAATTTGATGAGTGAGTGAGCTGGTCCTCCCCACCCGCCCTTCCCACTGCCCCACTCTTGTCTCATTCCCAGCCCATGAAATGGAGGCAAGGGGGATGGCGTTGAGTAAGGAACACCCAGGGTTCTCTAAAAGGGCCACTGACCAAAGTGCCTGGGGCATCCAGCACTGCCACTGACGGGCAGCCAAAGACTGCTTTGAGGTGGTGAACGACAGAGTAGAGATTCAGTACAGAGCTGAGAGGGTGAAGAAGAGCTGCTTCGCTCGTTTTGTTTTTAATGCTGAAAAGTGTCGGTGTGAATATGACCAAAAGGTGTTCGAAAACACGAGTATCATACAGATATAATCAGAGTACCAAGCTTGGCTTCTCTTGCTGGGAAACTGGTGTTTCTTGCTGCAGCCTGAATACAAGTGCTGTAAGCTAAGCCTGAAAGAGCTGGCTTTTTTTTTCCCTAAAGGAATCAAAACTTACGCGGGGGCACATACTGACTGTGTTGAAATATTTCAGAACTTCTCAGAGAGGTTTGTTTCCCCTGTTTGCAGCTGATAGAGCAAAATGGCTTTAAACTTGAGGCCAATAGATTCTGGCTAAGCAACATGAGCAATGCTCTTTTAGAACACTGTAAGAACAAAGTAAGCAGCTTGCCCCTTCTAAAAAAAAGTATGGAAAGACACTTGTCGTCTCTGCTTTGGGTATAGGGTATCCAGCCTTGGGAAAGGGAGTTGGGTTAAATAATGCATTGCACCTTTTTCAGCTGTCTGATTCTCTGTTTGGTGTCCTTCGCTATGTCCTGTGCAGGCTTTAAAAGTGTCTGGTTACCCTTGTATAAAAGCTTTTGTAACCAATCCCCAAAAGGAGCAATTCTGCAATTTTGTTGTTGTTTCCTGAGCTTCTCTTCCATGCTACTTATTCTTCTGTGGAGGTTTCTAAAATATTCTGTGCTGTTCTCCGTTGTGCCTGGGACAGGATAATCCTAAACCCTTTGGGAGTTGACACATAGCAGGCAGTGCTTAAAAATATTGGCCCCAGTCCCCTTCCCTCATTGCCCTAGCCACTAGCCATGGAAGAAAGGCAAAGATTTCTCCCCCACCCCTAGTGAGAGTAAACTAAGGGGGTTAATAGGTTTGTTGTCTAACCTGGAGCATTGCCTTGTGAAGAGTAACTTGTCCAACTTGTTTTTATGAGTCTTCTTGACTTCGGGGAATTTTCAGATCCTTCCTTTGGCTGTGTACCTTCAGTCTTCTGGGTGTGTTATTTACCTGAGTGCAAAGGAAGTGGGCTGCTTGCTGTGCGACAGCTTTCATGTATTCCTACAGTACACATAAAACATTTTAACTACCAGTTAAGGTTGTCAGGTATCATGTGAAACAAAGTATCCTGTTTCAGGCTACGTGAACCATCCCCGGGCAGTATATGCCAAGGGAGAGGTCATCAACTGCTCAAGGGCCATCATAACAGCAGCAGATCTTTTGGAGAGGTTTTTCCTTTGTGATACGTGTCCCTTTTTGGGGAGGTCACCTAGAATATACAAGTGAATGTCGTTCATCTGGAGCCTCGCTTATGTTAACTTTCAGTTTCGTCCTTTTGTAAACAGGCTTGAAGAATAACCCTGATCTTCGAGTGGTGCTTCTGTTTGGCTACAACACCTGGAAGTCAGGAGCTACACGGTTTCTAGACCAAATAGTCAACCGCTTGAATGAAAAAAGTATCGTCTTGGCTGGGGGACATGTGGAGAGCTTTACGTCTCTGACTTCTGAGAAGTGGGTATCTTCGAAGGGCTAAGGGGTTCCTTTGTCCTTGGGCATGAGAATCCGCTGAGACTTTGTATTGCACTATGTAGATTGAGAGCAGTAGTTGTCTGTTACTAAAGTCAGTAGTTGTCTGTTACTATGCCTTCATTTGTTGAGCTCCACATTAATTGGCTCAGGACCATTCTGGTGACCTTTCATTCAATAGAAGCCAGGGCACATTCGCCTACTTGTGGGTAAGCATGCACATGCTGCTCCATTTCAATGTACATAGGGCTCAATACGTTTTCTTTGTCAGTTTGGAGTGGGGGACTGTTTTGGGGGGGCCTGCATTCACTGGATCAGGACCATTCTGGTAATGTTGCATTCCTCTAGTCCTGCAAAGTTGACTGGCACGGTTGTCTACTCATGAGTAAAAGCACATGTGTGCCTTAGTTTCACTTTCCATAGGCCCAATACTTCTTCCTAGTCAGCCCTCAACTTGTCAGCCCACTTTTGGAGCCCACTGGTGGATTGCAACCCACAGCTTGGGAAACTCTGGTCTAATCCCCTCTAAAGCCATTTTAAGGTGGTGGCCATCACTACCTCCTATGGCAATGAATTAAGTAGGCACTCATTTGTCTGTCTTGGGTAGTCGTCTTGTTCTACTGAACAAGAAAGGCCCAAATTAAACATTTTAGATGATTTCAACATAAATGGTGGAGGCTGGCTTTCCAAGCAGCATTTGGAACTTTGTAGCTTCCCTGGTAAGCACATTTGCTCCATATAACAATTGGCATCCCTTGAAGCAGAGCACATTGGATGTAATACTTGCTGCAGTTCTGGAAACAGGGAAACCTTTATTGGAATAGACTATACGCTGCTAACACTTCATGAATACAGCTTGCTGGTCTTCCCTCCTAATACAGCACTGGACTGGTTAACATTCTCTGTTTCAGGAGACTCATGGAGATGGTTTTATTCCAGAATCCTCTGTGGGGCTTACAGCTGTTCTGTCAAGTTGTCTGAACTGTCAGATTCAGCCCAGTTGCCATAGTCATCAACCTGTATATCCGCAGACATATGTGTGCACCAGAATTGGGACATGGTGGTGCAGCGAGTTAATCCGCTGTTGCTGGGCTTTTGACTGCAAGGTTGGAAGTTCAAGACTGCGTGACAGAGTGAGCTCCCGTTGCTTGTCCCAACTCCTGCCAACCTAGCAGTTCGAAAGCACCTAAAATGCAAGTAGATAAATAGGGACTACTTCGGTGGGAAGGTAACAGCGTTCCTAGAGTCATGCCGGCCACATGACCACGGAAGCATGTCCTCGGACAAAAACGCTGCCTCTACAGGCTTTGAAACGGAGATGAGCACCGCCCCCTACAGTCGGTCACGACTAGACCATTCAGTCGTGGGGAAACGTTTACCTTTTTATGTGTGCACCGCACCTATCGCTGCAGATCATAGTACACAAGTGTGTCTTATCAGTTTGAAGAGCCTCTGCATGTTAGTTGGAGTTATCTAAAATACTTAATTTTGAGTGACTGCAACTTCACCTCAGAGACCACCTGAGGTAATCAGGCACAGATTGCTCTTGACTCTTGCTAAAACAGTCTGATTGCAACACAGTTGATTGAAAAACCAATGCCTTGCCAGCTGCAAAGACATACTGTTTTCTTTTTGTGGCTGGTATACATTTGTGGAGCCTTGTCCAGCTTCATTGTTTGGGATGGTGATTCACGTCATCAACCCAGGTTGGATTATTGACCTGCTGTGATGATTTGTAGCTACCCTGACTTCGAAGTCACAATTTTGAACACCGTTTGCCTTAGTTTCAGTCTCCGGCCATGAAGCTGCAGTCGGGGACATGAGAGCAAGCCAGTGTGGGTTTGATTGGTTCTGTTCTGCTTACTGAGAACTTTTAGGAGTGGCTTTCTTTGTCTGATTAAGGACCGTAGGGTGCCTAATATCCACATACAAATGCATCCTGGATGTAGATTTCATGGCCTGCCACTACCCTGTCTTCAGCCTTGCCTTTATGGGGGATGTTTGAATCCAAACATTCAATCCAGCCTAGAAGCACCCAAGCACTGTGATAATTCTGTACTCCCATTGCAGTGGTTTTTGGTTTGGGTGTGGGACAAGGACTGCACTTGAGCTCTTGATTCACCATTTCCACTAAAAGGTTGATTTACTGCATCTCAAGTGACTGTGTTGTCTGTTCCTTTCCTGTCTAATGAATCCCTGACCAGTTATTGAGTTTCTCAAAGCCCAGTTGTGTAGAGGTAAAGCTAAGCTCAAGCAGTGAAGTTCTGTTTCTCTATACAGTTGCAGGGCTCCAGTGGTGTTGTAGGTCAAGCATTGTTTTCTGATGCTTTGAGCATTGTTCTTGCAGTTGTCCGAACATGTCCCTCTATAATAAGGCTGTACTATATAATACTGTTTACTAAGGGCAGAGTGCAGCAGGAAAGGGCGTCATTCCAGGTGAATTAGGGTTACATCGCAACTTTATAGCAGTTAATATGAAAGCAAAGCAAAGCTTTTGCCATCTACTCCTTTCAACCCTTGGTGAAGTTTGCTGTTATATACTAATTCACCACAAACACATGTGCACCCACCCCATTCTGTCCCGAGATCTGTGATGGCTGTAGTCTTGCAGGACAGTTGCATCAGCTTGCATTTAGTGCAACAAACCGATTATCCTTAAGATTGTTTTGCATTGGCAGTAAGCAGCATTGCAGACTTTCTAGCATCTGCTTGCAGTCCCCCTTCCAGGTAAGTGTAGATATTCTGCAGTTCAACACCAAACAAAACCTTGATTGACACAGGAGCAGAACTGAGGTTCACTCCAAATGTGGCCTTGTGCTAAGGGGGTCTTATAGGCACTTGCATAATTAGTCAATTAGCATAAATATAGGTAGATGCCAGACAGGGCTGAATCGCCACTGTCCTGCTTCCCAGGAGCCATTTGTAGATATATTACTTTGGCAGAAAAAATGGTAGGTAATGGTAGGTAATGCGAACTCAGGAAGGTAGTGGAGGACAGGGAGGCCTGGTGTGCTGTGGTCCATGGAGTCGCGAAGAGTCGGACACGACTTAGCGACTGAACAACAAATGCACATCACTTTCCGCTAAACTGAAATCTTTCTACTTCAAGGTCACCAAGAAGTTTTAACAAAAAGGGCATCATTTGCTTCACTTGACTCTTCTTGACAGTCGGTAGAATTTCAGTAGTATATATCGTTTGTCAGCATTTGAGCTGGTAAGGTAACATCCTCAAGAAACTGGCTCTTTATCTATTGATCTCATTTGCTAGCTCAGCTAAAGAGAGAGCTCACGTTTCTCTGACTTTACGTGTGGCATACCTATCACAGTTGATTTTCAAGC
The DNA here is from genome assembly GCA_029204185.1 of Lerista edwardsae. Taxonomy (NCBI): domain Eukaryota; kingdom Metazoa; phylum Chordata; class Lepidosauria; order Squamata; family Scincidae; genus Lerista; species Lerista edwardsae. The sequence continues at coordinate 7,631,614 of JAJKFI010000020.1, forward strand.
GGCTGTTGCTGGTGTGTTGAGAAGTGTGCAGATTTCCTAGCAGGGTATTCCAGGAAGTAAAGTCACACACAAAACCCTATTTTCCCAAATGCACCTTGTTCACATGAATCCCTCGGTTGCAAAATGGGATTAGGAATAATTTATGAGATGAGACTTGAAAGCAGCAGTAATATGAACAAAGTTAGCCAATCAAGATCTGTGTCTAGTAAAGAAAATATATAATACAAAATACAGTTAAAACTTCCTGCACTTTTGAGTCATGTGCATATGCAGGATTAGGCCAGGTCCCATCTTTATACTGAAAGCCTTCCAAATATGCATAGACATCTGGCAAATGATCTTATAACCTTTGGCACAGTTAGCTGAGTTTATTCCTTTCCCAAGGAACAGGGAAAACTACCATGCAGTAAGTAGTTGCCGAAGAGAGCATGTAACAATTAAACATGCAGTACATATTTCATGTCACCTGCTATCAGAGCAGGTCTATAGATGAAGAACTTCGAATTTGCTGGCAAAATTTCTGAGTCAAATAATGTGGAATAACAAACTTAATTGTGGAATAACACTTCCCTGACCGAAGTGCTAATGTACAGGATTTATCTGCACAAGCATGGCACAGTATCTACTGATTCGGTATTCATGGGTACCGTGGATATTGGGATGCCTATTAAAAGATAGGGCAACATTAAACAAATCTCTTTTTACCTTGTTGCAACAAACCACTGATGTGCCCATATCTTTAAAAAGGCGTCCCCAGTATCCACCGTTTCTGGTATCCATGGGGCAGGTGTGTGTGTCCAGAACCCCAGCAGATACTGCGGCATGCCTGTAATTTTAAACTGTGTGGTTGTTTGGATGTTCTGGAGTGAGCAGTCAAGGAGCTAAATTAGTTATGAATCAAGGCAATAACTGGACAAGAAATGGCATATATGCTTTCTGAGGTTCTCCCCCCCCCCACACACACACATCTGAACTTCTGTGGATTGGAAGCCTTGTTTATTAAAAGGAAATCTGAAATTTTCAGGATTCAGAAATGTTCATGGCCTTCAAGTAAGCTTTTTAGGAAGATGGGTGGATCCATATGCAATAAGATTCCGGTTGTCTGGCATCTGATGATCTTGCCAGAAGTGCGTTCAGCTGGGGAGCAGATTCCCAACCTTGCTGGCCCCTGCATAGGCACACAGACTATGGAAGCCACTTGGAGACAAGCCAAGCAGTAAACTCATTGCTATAACAATGAAGATGCTAGATTAAGAGGGAAGAGGTGGGCCAGGGGAGCATGCATGATAGGAGGTGTGTATATGCTATGTTTACATGAGCTCACCTCCCAGTAGTCTGGCATGTCTGATATGTGATAACACCCAAGTTCCAAAAGTTCAAGATTACTGGAAGTTTACTGTGTTCTCCAGAGAAATGAACAGTCATGTTCCTTGTGAGATCAATAGGGTGTGATTTGTGGAGTCTGTAATGTTTGTGATGGACGTTTGGGGGATATTGTGTATCACTTCCTTGTTTTGTAATCTATGTGGTCTGCCTGGTATTGTCATATTCTGATGCAACCCTTTCCCTCCGTTCTTCTCTCTTCCAGTGGCAGTCAGGCTGCTGAGTCCTGTGGTGTAGTTGGCTTGACTTTTAGCGGACCCCAGATCCAGAGCGCGACTGTGCTGCTAGATCAGGATGTCATCAATGAGCGGACAGCCGAAGCTGCAATGCAGCGTCTCAAGGCCGCCAACATTCCTGAACACAACAGCCTTGGTTTTATGTTTGCATGTATTGGCAGGGGATACCAGCATTACAAAACCAAGCAGAACCTTGAAGCGGATGCCTTTAGGAAATTCTTCCCTAGTATTCCCCTCTTTGGCTTTTTTGGACACGGAGAGATAGGATGTGATCGGATTGTGACTGGGAATTTCATACTCCGAGAATGTAATAACACCAAGGATGACTTGCTCCACAGCTACACCACAGTAATGACTCTCATTCATCTGGGCTCAGCCAAAGCAAACCAGGCGTAAACCTCTTTTTATAAACATGTCACCAGGGATAGCGGCCTGTTTCCAGTTCCAGATGCTTAAAGAATCTTGGACATGGGACATGTTTTCAGAAGTACCTCTTTAAACAAAAGTGATGATTGTCTCTGTGATTTTAGAACTTCTAGCTGGCGTGAAATTCAGTTACATAAGGAAGAAGGCACACAATTTGTGCCACATGCAAGTTTAAAGTTGCCAGTGTGTGTGGGTTCTATGCTAGAGGAATGTGGGTTTCAGTCCAGAAGTTGTGAGTAGTTACATTTGGTATTAAGTCCAAATTCATCAGCACTTGCATACACTTGGAATTGAAGTATTAGCATTTCTGCATGCAATCAATGGACTACTTTTGATACGTGACCAAGTTAGACATGGAATGAACTCGTATGCAGCCACATTAAAAATCTGTTGCTGTGTCTTTTATTACTTAGCAAGTTCTTTCAAGATTTAAAGTTTCATGATGTGGGACCTTTAAAACATCTGTGTGTGGTCAGTGAAGTATCTGTTGGAATTAAAACAGGGAATACCCTTTTTAGATGCTTGTATTGTTTGTTAATCATCTGTATTTAAGGAAAAAAAAATATATAAGACCGTCAGAGCCTTAGGATATATCTCAGTAAAACGTTGTGGTTTGGAAAGTGTCCTTTGCTAATTGGGTTGTGCTATCAATTATAGCAGCTGTCTGATTTTTTTATCTCCTCCATTCCAATAAGCAGAATATTTCTTGAGCTCCTCTGGTCCAAAATGTTATCAACTTCACAAATGGGCCAGAAGGATCCCCACATTTGGTCCGGATTCCCATGTCCAGTTGCCTCAGTTTGGCCATGCTGCAGCTAAAATCTGCAACTACCTGTATGACCACGGTGGTTGGGTGGGCATATGGCAATCCAGCGTTGATGCACAGTGTGTCCTCCTGTACTTTCATATAGAGAAGAGAGCTGAAGATATCAGTCCTAAACACCTTTACTTTGAAGCAAGTACTGTTGATTTCAGTAGGATTACAGTGGACCTGATTCCTTACACCTTCAGTTTTTGGGGTCACCTGTAGAAAATAGAAAAGCATCTAGTGAAAAATCACTGTTTATGTCATGGCAGAAGAATGGTAGGGACAAGAGATTAACTTGGTATTCTGTTTGCTTTAAAACCAATGTATTTTAATTTGACTTGTTACTTGGGAACAAAAATGTATAATTATGGTGGAGTGCCAGGACTTGCTGCAGCTTCTTCCATTTACTTTGTTTTAAAGAGTGGGTTTTGCATTTATATTGCCTCTTGAATGCTGGGAAAAATACGGTTTTACTATAACAGAAATGCTACTTGGGAAGGATATCTGGATCCCCTCTGCTCATGAACAACAATGTAATTCCTAGGCCATATTTTTTTAAGCTCTCACACCAATCAGTGTGATGTACTAAAAATGTACAATAGCCTTTGCAACACTAGCATTTCAGCTGCCTTTTGCCATCCTGGGGCAGCACAGCAGGAATAGTTCAGACCGTGGCTGGGAACATGGTGATGCAGTGGTCACACAAGCACTTCACTGTGTGCTATATCCAAGTGGGTCTGCTTGAAATGGAGGACAATGACCTGTTAAGCATCCTCAGTGTCAGATGAAAAGGGACATAAATGAGGATGGGTAGGGCAGTGTAACAGTTTTCCAAGTTGTTTTAATTGGATTTGTCCAGGATTATGAAGCTAATTTCCTCTCCTACAGGCAAAGTTCTGTCTTGATGAAATGAAAGGGCAATGAAAGGGCAACTGGTGGACAGAGGGTAGGCTAGGGTGAAACATGGTATAAACAGGAAAAAAGCAAGAGCTGCAATCAGTTAGATCTGTGGCTAATCTGGACAATATTGCCCTGTATATATATTATCCAGGAGTAGTTCTGCCAAAGTATCCTACTGGAGTTAACACAGTAAGTTATGATCCATTCTTAGTGGGTGGCCATTCAGTTTTGAAATAAGACGTCCTTCAACGATTACTTATTCATAACCAGTCGGACTGCCACCTTTTTCCTGACAGGATTCCTATGCTACTAATTTAATGGGCAACCACAATTAATTCAACAAGGGAAGCATTTCCCATCACCTTTTCATGCCAGAAGCTGATATGCTTTCTAGGGCCTCTGCTAAGAAGAAGGCAGAGATAGCTCTGTATGTGTTTTTCAGCAAAAAGGCCAGTCACCGTTCAAAATCAGACCATTGGTCCATCAAGCTGAGAATTGCCTACATAGACTGGCAGCATCTCTCCAGGGTTTCAGACAGGAGTCTTTCCTAGGCCACCCTGGAGATGTTATGGATTAAACCTGAGACTTCCTGTGTATAAACCATATGATCTGCCACTGAGCTATGGGCTCACTCTTGTGACTTCTTAAAAATTAAAAGGTTTATTGTGGCATCAGCTTTCCTAGACAAGATCCCATTACATAAGATCTTATGGACATTTTAGATCTTATATTTCTAGGCCTTTTGGCCATCTATTTACAATTTTCCTTTTGTCCTGTCTGCTACCTTTGAACTGAAAATACTTCAGTCCATAAAAGCTGATGGCCACAGTAAATTAGTTAGACTTTAAAATACCAAAAGACTCACTGATACACCTATCAGAGGTTTTCTTTAGTCTGTGAATTTTAAATAGAGATAATATATGTAATGAGACAAATATCTGTTCAGCTCACTTAAATCTTTTTTCTTGAAATCTCTACTCCTGCCCTTTTTCTAGATAAAATGAAGGAGTTTCCAAAACCTATTAACATCTGTTGGATGTTGACAGTAGCTTAGTCTTTGTTTCATCTATGAAGATAGAAAAAGTAGTAGATAATAAATGTTTTCCACTAAGCATAAAGGAAGAACAGCCACTTCCTTTATCAAGACAAGAATGGCAAATGTATCCAGTTCTTTTTAACAGAACCATGCAAAGACCCTCCTCCATTTGCACAGTCCCTGTAAAAAAACCAGAAGCCTATATGTTTGAATTTGTGAAAACAGTGCAATGGAGCATGATAAGGAAGCAGATTGATGTGGCTCACATCCACAGCAGGCTGGAGGGAAGTAGCAGCAGACGGGGGGGGGGGGGAGGAAAGCACAGCCCAAATCTGCCTCACCCCCCCTTCATCTGCGCCAACGTAAGCCGCAGCAGTTCTATAGGGGGGAAGCAGTCACTCCTATTTGGGCCCACCAACAGAATCTTCTTTAACTGAGCATTTTCAATGTCGAAGAGGGAAGCCTGTCTCTTGCTAAATGAAAATTTGTCCACCTGAGTGGAAGAACAGGGGACAACTACCTCCTTCATAGCTCAAGGAAAGAGCAGAAGTTTAAGGTGACAGTATTTTTTTAGTTGGACCCGAATAATACAAATAGCGATTTCCCCAAATCTCAATCGTAGTTGGTGTTTAAAAAGACAACAGGGTTGTCATGCCTGCACGGGTTTTTTTGAAGTAGGAAATGCAGGTAACTCCCAGTGATTACATCATTGTGTTCTAGTTGGCCAGCTTAGTGTAATCACTGGTCTGACCTTTACAGATAAATTTCATCACATTTCATCACTTATTTAAAACTCTTAGTATTCTGTGGAGAGACTCAGAATATATATATTTTAAAGAGAGAAGGATAAAATTTATTCACAAATGAAAGTGTTCTGGGGCTTGAACCTTGTTTTACTATATTTCTTAAAAGGTCTCAAATCAGTCTACAGATTTCTAATTACTACTAGCTCAATCAAAACGGGGATAACTGTACCATCTACACATTAAGAAGGTCATGAGCATCTTTAGCCAGTTCTAGCCTATGGAAACTCACATAAGATCAATTATTGTGTTTTCAAGATCTGCCCCTCATGGAAAGCTCTATTCAACATAATCAAAGGCTTTTTAAATCTTCATGTTTAGAAAAATAATATAATTGATCTTGCCTTTGATAAAACTGAATGGCTAAAAGATAATTTCTCAGTGTTTATCATTCTAATAATTTCTTGGCATGATTCAACAGTATTAGTTTTAACTGCTGTGGGTACAACTGGTTCAGGCCCATCTCTCAGTTTCTTCACATACCTGTTACGTTCTGTGTTTGACAACTGCAAAAACATAAGTGCTGTACATATATGTTTATATATTTGGTCCTGTATTATTAGCAACATTGTCATCTTTCACAATATCTGGGAACAATGTTAAGGATTCCTGAAAATTATATAAGAGAATAATCATTAGACGTTTAATTTTTTTTATTTTTCAAAATTGTATTCTGTCTTTCTAACATTTTGGTCTTCAAGAAGGCTTATAAAAATAATTAAACCAAAACATATAAAAACCCACAAAAACAACCAAATCACCTAAAAACACAGAACTAGCAAAACTCAGCAGATGAAAATGTGCACAATCTGCTTAGTAAGCAAGCTAGAGCATGTGTGTTTGTTTTTTCCTAAGACCCCTTTTTGAAAGATGGACCTGGCTACAACGCTACATAGTATTGTTCAGGAAAAACCATAATTTTTTTCTACAATACGTCTCTACATTTTCATATTTAACATTTGGATGGCAGTCCTAACATTTTTTGTCTTTCCCCCCCTCCTATTCATACATATTAATTTGCTGTGGTCACAGTGGCCTGCACTGCATCCAGCGCAAGTTAAGAGCAAGCTGGAGGTCACCTCCAGGTAAAGGGATAAGTCAAATCCGAGCAGCCCATATAAGAATTCAAGGCCTGCAAATAGGGGTTAGGATGTGGTGTGTGCTGCTGCTGCCAATCCCACCTCCTCCCAATCCGCCTCCCATTCCATCCCTTCCCTTCCCAAAAATACCCCTCTCCACTCCCAGCACATCCTCTCACCACCCACCCCCAGCACAAATGTATCTGGTCTGGGCAGTGCAGGGGCTGGATCTGGCCCTAGTGAGGCAGCCCAACCAACTCCTGAGTCAGTGCAAATGTGCCAATTGGCACATTTGCCATTCTCGGGAGTATACATAAAAAGTCAAATTCTGGACACGTATCCTGAAGGAGAAATTCAGATTATTGTGTGTGCACTGCTCTCCTGACTCTCTGATGCTGTTTAGACTTTCTCTGGTAACAGGTTTGCAACACGGCAGAAATCTCTATTATCTCATGCTAACTCTCAAGGTATTAGAATAACTGCAGTTCCCATGTTAGAAAATTAAATAGAAAATAGCTTGAATGGCCTAGAAAAACCCAGATCAATTCCCAAATAAGATGGTTGAATTTGCATACAACACCTCTTCCTCCTTTGATGTAAGAAGGCATCCCGTTAAATATAACTGTTGATCCTGAAAGATTTTATGGACAATTTTCTTCCGACTGGTACAGCACCAATTTGTCTTGAGTATCTTCTTTGTTCAGTCGTCTCACCATAGTCTCCAACATGACTTTAGCTTTTCCTAGGGCTGCTGGGCTTGTTGGTTCATAGTTTCTTGCTTTGATTTTTTTTATTCAGTTATCTCTGAAAAAAAAGAAATAAGGTTGCTTTTTCATCAAGTTTTTAAGCCACCCCATCACTAGATTTGAGAAGTAAAGTACTCACTGTCAAAACCATTGCTGCTGTTTGCCTCAACCAGGATAACACCACGCTCTACTGATGTGCTCCGTGGAATCTGGCCCTTCCTAACAGGCAGTGATTATGGGGAGAAAAAAGAGGACACAAATAATTTCTTTCCTTTTTTAAAAGAAGGATGCAAGTCATTTCAATTACGCTACATTCAATATTGGGTACCCTGCTGGCTCTCCAATCATGGACTAGCTATCAGTTAAATCAATGTTTAACCATATATAGAGATGCTCAGGAATGCAATATTTTTAGTGGGGGCAAGGCAGAGAGTGTGTGATGGTTCAGTCAAATGGCAGGACACAAAGAAAGAGGCAGTTCATGCATGACAAGAATATGGAAACAAGAGACAGTTATGTGTTCAAGTGGGGCCCCATAAGTGCCTTTGTAAGTAATGTCAGATCTGGTTTGCAAAGCCGTAACGGGCTCTGTTTGCCCGTCAATGTAACCTGGGACGAGGTGACATTGTGATGTCACCCCCTGCATCACCGCGCCCCAAGCACTGCCCCTGCTCCATTTCAGAGCCGAACAAAAGCAGGGGAGGGCAGGCCAAAAACCGCTCCGGCTTTTTTTCGTTGCTGCACCCCACTGCAATGGTGCCTGGAGGGCTTACCTCCCCACTTCATACGTCTCTGTTGGCTTGAGCCCATATTCCACAGCTTCAAGCGGCCCAATCCCACAGTATAGTTTAACTGATATACTTAGGGCCCAATCCTATCCAACTTCCAACACGGATGCAGTCACAACGCAGCTCTCAGATAAAGGAACAAAGGTTCTCTTACCTTGGGGAGGCCGCTGTGACTGCCCCACCGCGGCCCCCAGAGAATGCAGTGTGCAACCCGTTGGCACTACATCAGTGCTGGAAAGCTAGATAGGTTTGGCCCTTAGATCAATGACCTTGATTTAAGCCAGTTTATCTGAAATGGATATGTGGATTGTGCTGTAGGGATGTCTGTGCATGGCGCACGCATCCCTCGTTTGTAATTAGCACAGGCCCTTATTTGGTGTGCAACTACAAATCTTCCTTGCAGGGGTTGAGTCAGGGCATTCAAAGTCAGGCAAGGAAGATCTTTTGATATTGGCCATGTGTGTAGCACACTTTGGCTGGGGGGGGGGGGTGCGACAGGCATCACAGTGATCACAAGGCAGCCCTTATAATGCCTCTGTGGTGGGTCATTTTACTGAACTGGAGAACTGAAGCAATCATGTGATTTGCTGATACAGCAGGCCCCATTATGCTACCTCATCATACCACAAAGGAGCTTCCTTGTAGCCGGCTCTCAACGTACACGGCAATTCCTGAATCCCGCCCCCAATGATAGCCTTACAACTGTTTTAGTCGCTATATAACGGCTATCAATTTTATGTAGTTGCTTCTCTCCAGGCTGCCAGAGAGGATATTTTGAAACCATTTGGAAGCACTGAAGATTTGTGTCAAAGTAAGAGCAGTTTGGGACGTGGCGGCGCAGCGGATTAAACCACTGCTGCTGGGCTTTCCGACCGGAAGGTTGGGAGTTCAAGACTGTGCGACGGAGTGAGCTCCCGTTGCTTGTCCCAGCTCCTGCCAACCTAGCAGTTTGAAAGCACCTAAATGCAAGGAGATAAATAGGGACCACTTCGGTGGGAAGGGAACGGCGTTCTGTGCGCTACGGCATAGAGTCATGCCGGCCACATGACCACAGAAGCTTGTCCTCAGACAAAACACCGGCTCTACAGGCTTTGAAACGGAGATGAGCACCGCCCCCTACAGTCGGTCACGACTAGACCATTCGGTCGTGGGGAAACATTTACCTTTAAGAGCAGTTTGGGTTTTACAAGTGTCTTTTGCAGCCTCATATAACCATTGCAGAAGCTACTTGCCTCTTTTAAACTGGAAAATTTGGGTGGCCTTGAATGGTTCTAGAAATTACATCATTAATGTGTGTGCATAAACCTTTTTGTAGAACTGTAAGTCTCGGCTGTGACATGACATGGAGTGTATCACGAAGCACTTCACTCATTATAATGACTGCTGTTAAATAGGTGCTATAGAAAAAATGCTTTTTAAAGAATAAAAAAGGAAAATAAAGATTGGTGTCAAAGATGGCATGTTTGCATTCACCTTGTAGAATAGTCTTGCATACCTTATAGAAATTGTATTGTAAGGGACATGAAAACCTTAGCACAGGGGTGTCAAACTAAGGCCCAAGGGCCGGATACAGACCCTGGAAACTCTTTATCTGACCCCTGTGATAACTGGGCCAGCAATGCCCTTACAGCAGCACCGCTTCTGCCAGGTCTGGGAGGGAGAGATAGAAGGAGGCCTCAGAAGGCAAAGCACACTACAGGGGAAAGGGCAGTCCAAGAGAGGTGAGAGAGGGAGTCAAGGCTGAGGGGCAGGGAGAGTCCAATTATCAGGTGGGTCACCCTTTTAGCAGCGCTGCATCTGCCCAGGAATCACTATGCAGACCACTTCTCAGCTGCTGAACTGAAAAAGTGACAGTGTAGCAGAAGTGGCGTTTCTGAAAGGGTGGTCCGCGTGAAAATTTGGCTCTCCCATATCTTGAAAACATGATAAAGATTTGCACATTTTTTTCTTCTGTCATTTTCAGCTAAGGAGTCTCTATGTAAGAGCCAAGTGCTTAGTTTTGGCCATCATCAGCTTAATGACATCACTTCCTGCATAATGATGTCACTTCTGGTTTTCAATAGGCACCATGAAAGCTATTTGGCCCACTCCTCCCTGCATTAGCAGGTAGGACAGCACAAGAGCACCTCTTTTTCCTGGAGTGAATAGCTTACGTATGGCCATTTTACCTGCAGAGAAAGAAGAACGCTCCGGCTACCAGGACGCTCAGGACAACCACGGAAGCCAAAACCGCTGCAAACAGTTCACCTCTGGTGTTGTCCTTGATGCTGGGAAGCAACGTTTCCCCACAACGGGCTCCTGTATAATTCTCAACACACCTGAGAGATAAAAGGTTGACATTAACTGCATATTGGTGGCATGCTGGAGTTCAGATCGCAGGCTCCTGGTGCTTCTCCCTGCCACTGCAGAGGGCCATGAGAAAAGACAGCTCATGTAAGGCAGCACAGGATAGGCAAAGACCTTGGAGGGGACCACAGGCATGGAACCCTGGTCTGGGCCAACACTATGCCTTCATTTTTCTGTGAGCAATGGTTGATGTGAGCAAGCAGCTTTGGCTGCAGCCAGGCAAACTGCCTGCAGGATTCTGTGGCCTGCTACAGTAGCTGAACTCCAAGCTCTCTCGGATGAACAGGTTAGCCAACTACAAATCAAACTTCCTGAATGCCTGGAGGGACAGAAGCAACAACAAGGGATGGAAAGATAGGGCCAGGCCAGTGGCTAAAAAAAACACACAAAACATCAATAATGATCAAAGTTAGGAATTTGGAGAAAATAATGTTCTAGTAAACACTGCAAGTTTACTGGTGGCGCTGCGAGTTAAACCACTGAGCAAAGCTTGTTGACCGGAAGGTTGGCAGTTCGAGACTGCGTGACAGAGTGAGCTCCTGTCGCTTGTCCCAGCTCCTGCCAACCTAGCAGTTCGAAAGCACCTAAAAATGCGAGTAGATAAATAGGTACCATTTTGGTGGGAAGGTAATGGTGTTCCATGCGCCTTGGCGTATCGTCATCCTGGCCACATGACCATGGAAACTTGTCCTTAGACAAACGCCGGCTCTTCAGCTTAGAAATGGAGATGAGCACCGCCCCCTACAGTCGGTCACGACTAGACCATTCGGTCGTGGGGAAACCTTTACCTTTAAACATTGCAAATAAAGTGGCATTGACCCGAAAATGGGCACACTTGTCCGTGAGGCTCACTGAGGCAGAGCAGAAGATGGGGAGGAGGACAGCCATCTGCCTCTGCCTGCCTGCCTGCCTACCTCCACCTCCTCCTCCACCTGCTCTCTGGATTAGAAAGCGAAGAGGGGAAGAAGGAGAAGAGGAAGTGCGCAGGGCAGAAGAATAATGCGCTCTAGAGCAGGGTCTCCAAACCACGGCCATGCAGCCCTCCACAAGATTTTTTCCAGTCCGCAGCAACTTAAAATATTGGCCATTTTTACTCATTGCATATCAATTCTCAGTTTAAGCATAGCACTGTTTCTTTGTAAATGTCACATTTTCCTTTTGTTCGGATTCGTATCATGCTGGTTACAAAAAAGATCTAAGTAAAACTTAATTGTTCATTTAAATTTCATCCATTCATTTATAAAACTGATTTGGGGGGGTGCAAAAATCTGTAACATCATATACAACATGAAAAGTCTGGAGACCGCCTGCTCTGGAGCATCTCCAATGTGCTTTTGTCCCACTCCACTCTTCCTTTTAGAATCCAGGGAACAGAGGGCCGAGTGGTGGAGGGAGCAGCTGACGCACAACCACAACCGGGAGGCAGTGACATTTGGGACAACAAGGTGCCGCGCAAGGAAGGTGGTGACATTTGGCATGTCGCCTCAAGTGCCTGGAAGTCATGAGACAGCCACCACCAGCAAATCACATCTACTGAATTTCTTTAAAAAAAAAAAAAAAAAAGAACTCTTATGTAGCACATCTAAAATTATAACTTGCTATTACTGTGCATCACTGAAATTTGGGGTCGTTGTGAAAGTACAGAGGACCAATGTCCAAAAATGCATAACGGTAAAATGCGCTCACATGTAAAGCATTTGGTTGAAGCAAGACCCCAGATATATATCACAAGACTTGTTCCATCCAGCCAGTTCCTTCACCAGTCTTATTGGGCTTAGCTCCGGCTGTGCACAGAACCCACAATCCATTTCTGTGGGGCAGTTTGCTATGACGTGGCTGGAAATGCCTTTCACTGTGATGTGGAGTTTGGTTAACTATCAATAATAATACATGCAACATCACAATAAAAGAATGTTTGTGCAACCCCACTTTCAATTTGGTTTAAGGAAGGTTATGAAATGCTTAATAATCATCATTAGAGGGGTTCTTAAATTTTTTTTACAGGTTTTGGCTTTTTCCAAGTGGAAAAGTGCAGAATGTCGTGTTTTGTGTTTTTATCCCAAGGGCACAATTTTATAAATTATAAATCACAATCTATTTAGAGTTCAATTCTAGCCTGGAGTTAGGTCAACACAGTTAGGCTAGCAAAGTTTGGCCTGCACAAGGGCCACCATAAAGCACGTTGGGACTACTCCCTGAGTCAGGGAGGATGGCGTAAGCATGTGTGTTGGCCATGGTCCAAACATATTTTACAGTGTCCTGCTGCTGGCCAAATTTTGCTGGCCTAGTTATGCCGGCCTAATTCCAGGTTAGAATTGCACCCCTTAAAAGTGTACTAGATAGGCGATATAGTTGGTATAGTGTTAGCAGATGCAGCCTCAGCCATCACCCATGCACCACCAACCCAGGTCCAGCCAAACCAGCCTACAGTGACCAATTTGTTTAGGATTTTCATTTTTTGCAGATTTGGGGGTTTGTTGGTTTTTACAAAAATGAGAAGTGCAGAAAGCGGTGTTATGTGTTTTTATTTCACCCCAAAAATCACACCTCTGCTCACCATCATTCACCTCCAATGGATGAAAAAAGGAGTGGAAGTCCCACCGTCAATCTGATTATCCAGAAAACTGGCCCTGGGACACCAGCCAGCCACACGCTCGGTCTCTGGCCACACTCCAGGGACTCATTCAGAATTATCTGTTCGGCTGAGCCGTTGAGCAGAAGAGATTTCTTGATTTTGCACTGCTGCTGTTTTAAAATCAATGCAACTATGTATTAACTTTCATAACAGACTTAGGGCCCAATCCTGAGCTCCACGGTGACCGCAGTACGAGTGCACTCTGCTGGGCGGTTGGGCCAGCGCTGGCCCTGCACTGCCAAGAGGCGGCAACACGAGCTGGAAAGCAGTAAGTGCTACTGTCACCGGTGTTGTGCCAGTTCCAAGGGAGACGGGAGGGTGTTCCTGGGTGGGGAGAGGGCGGAGCAGGGGGTGGGACCGGCAGTGACCTTCACTTCAGGATCCCGAGCTCCATGTTGGGCTGCATGGCCCAACACGGAGACCCTTTTCTCTGCTCCGGCAAAGTAGCCTGCACAGAGGCAAGGAGATCCATCGCTAAGCCACCATATCACGATACCCGGGAGCCTGGCCCTTCCAGACTGCCCCCAGAGATCGTGGGATAATGTCCGCTCCTGGGCCACTAAAAGTTGCTGGTGGCCAGGAGGGGACATCGTCCCACGATCCCTGGGGGGCAGTCTGGAAGGGCCAGGCTCCCGGGTATCGTGCTACCCACCCTGCACCCTTATCTGGGGGAAGGGGTCTAATGTCCCCTTCCTTCGAGGTGCCTCCAGTGCCTACCCAGCGCCAGCAGGATGCAGCAGTGGCTGCTTGGCTACTGCTGCTCATATGGGCAGTTCAGGATTGGGCAGCCCGTCGTTATTCGTATTTTTATGGGACATATTGTTTTTATTCAGTGCCCTTCGGGCCAGTGGAAGCAAACACCGGTACGTGCCTCCACTGGATTATCTGAGGTTAGCCTCCCATGTCGATTCGGAAATCAGGACGGGCACTCCTCCAAGATGTATCACCTCTCATCCCACCTTTGCATCAACCGTTTTGAAACTGCCAATGCACAGCCAGGGAGCAGAGGAGGAGCAGCTGGCAGCAGGTTTGAGATCCCGTGCCAAACCTCGTGGCCAGACGCCAACTCTTCCTCTGCAGCCAGAGGGGAATCACAAGGGAAAGAATGACAGGTCAGAGTGGCGGCTCCCCTGTTCTAAGCACCCTCTCACAATTGATGCAGGAGTGCAACTGAGAAACTGCCAGGAGAAGGCATCCTATTTGCTGAATAAGCAGCATAACCACGAACCCCCCCCCTTATCAGGAACAGCTTTGGGCTGCATATTGGTTGACCATAGAACTCCAGTACAAGAAGGCTTTTGTGAGATTTCTCAAGTAACCCAGCTACTTTCAGTTCAGAAAATCCAACCATCCATCAATCAATCAAGCACAGGCTGCTTGCAGTCAGTCTGTTGCCTCTAGAGGCCATGCACATATTGAAATAACTAATTAGGAAATGGCAGCAGTATAGCTAAGAGGGGGCTGGTAGGATTCAGTGCCCAAGGTACCATTCCTTGGGGGGTGTCAAGATATCTTCTCCTGGCAGTTTGTCTTGCAATTGCTACATGCAATTGTCTTGCATGTAGATTTGCCAGGTTTTCAAAATGACAATAAGGGACACACAGGTATCGGGATATTGCTTTCTATCAAAACACTCCACGGTTACCAGAAATGATATAAAAATTATGCAGTTAGCCGTGATGAGGCAGCAGCAAGCAGCAACAGCAGTAGAATTTTAGAATGGGACTTTTTAAGTCCCGTTCAACATTGTTACGGGACACGATTTTTAAATCTTAAGTACAGGAAATCCCTTATAATAAGGGACACCTGGCAAATCTAACTCCATGGGCATTTGAAGTAATGGTATGCCGTTTTGAACGGCTGACCACATTTTTTGCGAAGAAAAGCAGAGCAAAAAACAGTGGCAGCATGCAACCACTCCAAAGGCCTGCAACCAGAAGTAATTGGCAGTGGGGTCATCATGTCTCTACAACTACTTCCAGGTCAGGCATGGGAGGTGGTGCCGTGTGTTATGGCCTCAGATGCCAGAGGGGCCAGCTCCACCAATGGGAAATGGTTCTTGAAAGGATTCTTTTCCCTGATTAATATCAACCCTGTGCCAGCATGTAAGAAGTACAGTACGCAGCATGTTCAGAATACAGGTCAGATCCAAGTTGACTGAGCAACTGAAGCGGCTCCAAAATTTACCACCTGCTTCCCAACGTCAGCACCGCCATCTTTGTAAATTGACTGGGGAAGGAGGATCCTGGGAATGAAAACTCTCCATTCCCAGCATCCCCCACTTGACCAGCTTATAGAAAGATGGGGAAGGAAAGGAAGCAGTGGAAATTGCAGTGGCCTAGCAGTGGTAGACGCACAGCAGTAGCTATTACTGCTACCTCTACCACCACAATTCTGGACAGTGCCACTGGAGAAGGTATGCCACCCACATACGCCTCTGGTGTGCGCTCTGCACGAGAAGAGGGTGGGGCAATGGCCAGGTGGGCACAGCATGCAAGGCAACCCATGCTGGTTTTCCACCTTTCCAGCCTGCTGATCAAAGCAGACAATTCAGCCAGCCTCGTGGATAGGTTGGCCCTATCAGGATGCCATAGTCCATGTGTGGGCCTTCAAGCGAGTAAATATGAATGGACAACAGATGGTATTGGGGGCAATCCCGCAGCGATCCCTGCTAAGCAGGAATTAAACTAATTCAGTTAGGAGGGCAGGGGTTGTGGTTGTGAACACCTGCTGTGCATTCCTTCGTGTGCTGTCCACTCAAGCCCGACTCCTTTTTGCAAAAGAAAAACACAACTATAAAGAATCCTAAATGATAAATTTCACTGGAGGAGAAATTTGGCTAGTTGTTAAAGAGCACTAAGTATCTAGTACAGAAGGCTACTGATGTTACAAACACCACACAGAACTTGCAAGAGGCATCACCAAGAGGCACTTTTTCAAGTGGTGCCCTCTTATACTTAGCAGGGGGAGAGCAATTGTCCCTCTTCACCCCAGCACAGTGTCTTTCTCACTGCTGTTGCTGGTGGTGTTCTCCATTCTTTTAGATGGTGAGTCCTTTAGGGTCAGGGAGCCATTTAACTTTAATGTTATTATTTGCCTGTAAACCGCTTTATGAACTTTGTGTTGAAAAGTGGTATATAAATACAATTGATTGATTGATTGATTGATTGATTGATTGATTGATTGATTGATTGATTGATTGATTTCCCCTTGTCTTGCTACCGGGCGGCGGACAGTTATTACGTCAGCCTAGGATAGTGATGCTGCATGTTGCAAAGCATGCTGCGTCATGCTACCAAGATGGCTTTGCAAGGCATTCAAATTGCTATCCAAAAGCACACACTGTTTCTAAAGGACCCACAGATTATGCTGGTCTTCTGAGGCTGTGGCATAAGATCAAAGTTCATACTCCTCAGCTAGATGTGGGAGCACCAACCATTTTAAAAACATGGCATGATCGTTGATCAATTAAAACACCCAAGAGGAGCGATATTGAAAATTGCATTTCATGCTAACAATGGAAGAGAAGCTCAAAAGTGCTTCCGGGAGCACATGT
The DNA here is from genome assembly GCA_029204185.1 of Lerista edwardsae. Classification (NCBI taxonomy): domain Eukaryota; kingdom Metazoa; phylum Chordata; class Lepidosauria; order Squamata; family Scincidae; genus Lerista; species Lerista edwardsae. Next base: position 7,648,356 of record JAJKFI010000020.1, read on the forward strand.
GAAATTTGTCTTCAGCTGCCGAGGGAAGGAGTTTTCTTTTTCTTGTTGCTCTATGAGTGGATCCTATTTAATAGGCCTTGCACGCTTATGCTACTCCCCATGGCTTTCTTTCTGATTAGCAGTATTAATCAGAACATATATTATTATTTTTAGAATTCTGTTCTAATCAGCCAAATCAGGGGGTTTTCTTAGTTAACGTGCCTTGTATGTAAATTCTGGATCCTGAGCAGGCAAAAACAGCAGCTTTCCTATAAGCCAGAGGTGGGTGAATTAAGGTCTGGGTGACCAAATCTGCTCTGTGAAGGCCTTCAGCCCAGCCCTCTGACTGCCTTCAGTCCCCATCCATGGCTAACCGTCTGGTTGTCAGACTCTCCTCCTGGGCATACACATTGATGCGGGCACTATCTGTTGGAGCAGCCTCATTCCCAGACACGGCATCAGTCTGTGGGCCCAATCCTATCCAACATTCTGGTGCCAAGGCAGCAGCAGTGCAGCCCTGAAGTAAGTGAACAAACGTTGCCTTGAGGAGGTCATTGTGACTTCACCACCACCGCAGAATGCAGTACTCACTCCATTGGGGCACAATCCTAACCAGGAGTTAGGCTGGCACAGTTAGGCCAGCAAAGTTTGGCCAGCACAAGGGACACTGTAAAGTATGTTTGGACCACTCTATGAGTCAGAGAGGCCAGCACACAGTCATGAGCCATCCTCCCTACCTCTGAGAATGGTCCAAATGCACTTTACAGTGTCCCTTGTGCCGGCCAAACTTTGCTGGCCTAACTGGGCCGGCCTAACTCTTGATTAGGATTGTGCTCTGTAACAGCTACACCAGGACTGGAAAATTGGATAGGATAGGATTTGACCCTAAATGTCTTTATATTCTCCATAATCTAAATATAAAACTTAAATTGGCTAGAATGAAAAAGTGCGGCCAGTCACAGAGTAATGAGGCCAGAGTAATCTCAGCAGCTAAGAAACTTAACCCTCTCCTTCCTACTCTTCTCTCCCACTCCTTACCCTCTATCTTCCCTTATTGTTTGGTTTAGATTGTTAGGCTCATTGCAGCGTGAGGAAACACTGTAAAGCAAAATTTACATTGATGGCAATAAATAAATAAATAAATAAATAAATAAATAAATAAATAAATAAAT
>JAJKFI010000020.1:7649516-7757018 GCA_029204185.1 Lerista edwardsae
AATAAATAAATAAATAAATAAATAAATAAATAAATAAATAAATAAATAATGACAGCTAGTAAGGGGCCAACCCATGAAGATCATAGCCAAGCAATTCGCATTTCATTCAAAAAATACTTTTTGCACAATTTAAAAGATAGCTTAAGTTAAAGTTACACTCTTATACATTCTTACTCATGTGCAAGACCAATTTAATGCAGTGGAATTTACTCCAACTATTTTTGAAATCAATGGGATTTGTGTAAGCCACAACTGGTTTTTACTGCTAAGGTGCAACTAACTTTCTAGTGATTCACTCAAATGTAGGTCCTATTAAATCTAGTGGAGCTTATTTCCAAACAACATGTGGAATGCTGGGAAGCTAAGGCTTGACCATCTGCAGGAGATTTGTCACCTGCATGGATAGCAGCCCTCAGAGGTACGAAGCTAATATGCTATACACAAAGCAGCCCACATGAACAGCTACAAGGTTTCCTCCTGCTCCAACACAAATCTCCACTCTTGCCAAAAAGCTCAGTAACTGTGAATGATCCATAAGCAAACAGGAATAATTTCCTTCATGTGCTTTATAAAAGGGCATGTTTGTTTATTCAAAAGGTGTAATTTTACAGTGTACACAAAATCCGTAGTCCACACAGTTTCTCTTGCATCATCTGTCTTGAAAATGACCTGATGCAATACATCACCTAACTCAACAGAACATTATTTTCTTCTGCCAAGACTCTGCAGGTCGCAACGAGGCCAATAGTACTTGCAGGGTCGGCTCTTGGAGCGGTGGGGCCCAATGCAGGGCATTTCCGCGGGGCCCCCACTCACCAAGAAAAGCGTTTGCAGTGCCACATGCGGCACCTGGAAATAGTTGGTTTAATGACATGATGACATCACTGCCAACTGCTTCCAGGTGGCCCATTTTGGGCTGTTTAGAGGCAGGGGCAGGTGGGAGGGTAATGCTGCTCAGCTCACCCGACTGACCTACAGCCATAGAGATCTTGGCTGCAGCATCAGGCAATCTGCTTGCTGTGCTGGTGCGGGACTCCCCAAAGTGCAGGGCCCAATGTGATGACATTGGCCACAGCGGCTTACGGCCAGCCCTTAGTAAGTACCTGGGATCCTGCACTCTGCCATCTTTCGGCCTCCGATGCTCTAGAGCAGGGGTGTCAAACACGAGGCCCATGGGTTTCCCCCCCCTCTTTCAGCAGCACCGCTTTAGCCAAGACATCACTTTGCAGAGCACCTCTCAACTGCTGAGCTGCAAAGTGATGCCTCAGTAGAAGCAGTGCTGCTGAAAAAGTGGCCACACTCTCCCATCAAGATCTGCGTATTTTCTCTTCTTTGCAGCTGATGAGTTCCTACTTGAGAACAAAGTGGCTAGCATCTGCTTAAGGATTTAATTTCCTGCTTAAATACAGGCATGCCTCAGTATCCACTGGGGTTCTGTTCCAGACTCCACCGTGGATACCTGAAACCACGGATACTGGGGACCACTTTTTAAAGATAGGGGGACATCCGTGGTTTTGCTGCAACAAGGTAAAATAAAGAGAGTTTTGTTTAATGTCCCCCTGTCTTTTTAATAGGCGCCCCAGTATCCATGATATCCATGGATAACTGAAACTGTGGATACCGGGACATGCCTGTATGTCACTGACAGCGCAATCCTAGTGCGCTCCGACGGAGAGCCTCCCTTGTGCCGACTGAAGATGGTCAGCGCAAAGGATTCTCTGTCCCGTTTCGGGACGGGGATTGGTAGGAGGGGGGAGGCAGGACTTGGGCGGGACCTGGGCGGGCTTGAGAGGTGGCCATACGGCCACATCCTAAGCCCGTCAGCAAGGCAGCGAGGCCCCGAATCGGGCCATGCAGTCTCCTCAGATCTGTGCCTGCTCTTTAGCAGGCGCAGACCCGAGGAGCACGTAGGGGAGCGCACGCTCCCTTGCCATGGGGAGGCTCCAGCCCGTCCTAAGCAGCGCTGGATTTGGCGCTGGCCAGCCAGCCTCGCTAATCCAGCACTGCTTAGGATTGCGCCCTTAGAGTCTGCCACTGCTGCTACAATCCCCTTCCAACTTCCTCCCAGCACAGAAGACCAGAGCCTTCAGTGGAGCAGTAGCATGGAGAGGACAGTGAGCAGGTGGGCTGGGGGCTTGCCTCCAAGGGTTACCTTCACCGCCCCTCCGAGGATGCCCTTCCACACGACTGGTTCAAGGTGCTGTGTGGCAAGGCTGGCCCTGCAGAGGGTTCTTGTTAAATTCCTGCCAGCCAGAAGGAGAGTGGGATGCAGGTGAAGCCTAGGCATACGTCAGTACTCTGGAGTTTACGTGCTGATGTCAATTCTAAGCAGGCATTCCATAATTTGGTCCTTCTGTTTTTTTACTGAGCAGCGGTAAACTTCCTTCCATTATTGCTTTTCCTATCACTACTGATTACCAAGATAGCAGAGTATAAACAGAACCTTTTCCATTTATAATTAGCCTTTCTTGCTGGAGAAGGTGCATGCTTGGAATGAGAACGTGCTAGAAGGGAATACTGCAATTGATACGGCGGTCCTGTCCATGAGTTACAGTCACCAGGAAGGATGGGACAGTATGAACCAGCTATAACCCTGCACTGGCAGAACACAGTGCTACCTTGGGAGAACAAATTATGCCAGGACAACAAGCCTTGTATAAGTGGAAGGCTACCAATGATGTAAGTCTTATGATGGATGGACTGTGACAGGGGCAGGGAAGCAGGTGGGTGGAGTTTGGACAGAAGCAAAAGTTAATCAGGTCAGAACCCTGTGCTCACTTAAGAGTTGGCCCTGCCCCACAATGAATTAACCCTATGCATGCAGAAGAGGTGCAGTAAATATAACATAAACATACCACAACTGAAATCAAAGGAGAGCAATAGATGCTGCAGTCCCACATTTGCTCTTAAAGCCACAATGGAAAATCAAAGCAATCACAGCCAGGGTGGCCATACAATGGAGGATAGAGTGCCTATGCCTTTAACCACTGTATAGAAGAGGGAATTTGGGCATGTGCAGCTCAACATGGAAGGGTTTCAAAAGCTGCACTTGCCAAAATTCCCTCTTCTATATAGTTAAAGGTATAGGCATCCTGTCCTCCATTGTTATGTATCTGGTCACCCTGATCACAGTGCAATGCAACCAGCAAGAAGATATAAGGCGCAGCAAGGAACACAGATCTCATATATAAAAGTGTACTGAGTGAGGCTATTTCATAAGAACAAAAGAAAAGCCTTGCTGGATCTGCCTAAAAGTCCACCAAGACCACAGGATCCTGATCACACACTGGTCCACCAGCTGCCTTTGGGAAGGCTACAAGCAAGAGAAAAAGGCATACTTCTCTCCTGCCATTAGTATTCAGAAACATACTGCCACTGAATCTGGATGGCTACTGTACAGCCATCATGACTTGGAGCCATTGACCAATCATTACTTTACAATTGTGGTTCCCAACCTTTTTTGCACCAGGACCCCTTTTTTAGGTACAACTCGTTGGTGACCCTCCTCTAAGACCTAGGGCTGGAAGCGATATCATTAAGAAGGAAGTAGTCACTGCTTTTAATAAATCACACTTTTTGAAAGTCAAAAGAACTCCACATCCTTTTTAGAGCGTTCCGAATGCTTTGTACCTACTGTAAGTGGACTTTGTGTTTTGAGTTCAGTGATTGATTCAGCACTGAGAATCAGAAGCGTAAAAGGGGTGGAGCCAGAGGAGCACCTGCTCCAGGCGCTGGGCTAAATGGGGGCATAGGATTGGGATAGGCAGCCTTCCCTGTCCCCGAAGGAGGAAGTACTGGAGAGATCGTGCGCCCCCCTCCTCCTGGAAGATGCAATCTCTCCAGCGCTTCCTTCTTCGGGGACAGGGATAGCCTTCCCCACACCTCCCCAGAGGAGGGGGTGCATGTGATCTCTCCTTTGGGGATGGGGAAGGCTGCCTAGCCTACACTGGGGGCGCAAATGGGCAAAGTCATGATGTCACTGCTGCAGGCACTGGGGTAGAACGTTACAGCTCTGCTGAGAACAACGTTGGACAGAACACATTGTGGCTTCTCTATGCCATTGCTGATCAAGGTAGTAAAGCCAAATTTTAGACAGTCTTCGGAGTATTTATGAAGTATTCCCCTTGTGCTGAAACTCACCTAGGCATGTACATGGGAGGCATGACATGCCCACTTGGAAAGAGACCCGGGAGCAACTTCATCACCCGCATACGCACACACCAAGACAAGCCTATAGCAAGGCTAATTTCCCTCGCAGGTACAAGCGTTGAGGAAGTGGCAGTTTAATGGGGAAGCCTCTTCCCTAGCCAAAATGAAGTTTCCAAGATAATGGCACCCAGCTTTTTACGATGGCTGCCCCAAGCTCTTTGCAACCCCCTGAAAATCATTTCACAACCCCTTTGGGCGTCCAGACTCTCAAGTTGGGAACCACTGTTTTACAACTATCCAAACCCGTGGCCATAATCATATCTTGTGGCAACAAATTCTTCCGATTACCTACGTAATGCATAAGGAAGTGCCTCCTTTTGTCCACCGTGAACCTCACGCCAATCAGTTACATTCTACCCCCATGTCCTTAGAATTATGAGCTCACAAATTTGGTGAAGGAAAAGTTTCATGGACTATAGCGTGCTTTTCATACATCAGATACATTTTTTTTTTGGCTAGTAAAAGTGATAAACAAAAGCCACATACCATAGTGCATTTATTTATTTTAAACATTTATATCCTGCATCAAATCATCAACTTTCTTAAAGCAGTCATTTTGCTGACCCAGCCTATGTGGCGACCTTTAGAAAACAAATACACCTGAAGGGCAAACTGCTATTTTGATTGCTAACATTTAGTTTACCTGCAAAAAGGCCTGGAAATGGTAGGTATCAGATAACAGATCCCACCATTCAGACAGAAAGAGCTGTAACTGCTGCCACAGAGTTCTTCATGATCTAAAGGGAAAAGAAATACAAGGACAATTTTATTGCAAGTAACCTGTTCTTTCTGCATGAATCAAATGCAATAGTGTGAAAAAAGATCTCACTCCAGTGTTTTTCACACTTCACTCCCCCGCACATCACACACACACACACACACGCAAAGTTCTGCTAATTTTCTTTAATCGTGGCAAAGAAAAGACACTTACCATCTGTTCAGGGTGGTATCAATTGCACAGCCATCCTCACCATCCCCTTGGATATCAATTGCACAGCTTCCAAAATTATCTGGGACATGCAAGTGTTGCACAAGATCCAATGCTGTCCACAACACAAGGCTTACACTAGAAAAGTGATGTCAGGAAAAACCGTGTTGACTTCTATGGCTTTGCGGGAGGGGCAGGAGTGGTCTTAAGGTCTGTGAAAGGGGCTTGCCAATGAGGGCAATCCTGCTGCTATGAAGTCGACAGAAGTAGATACATGGAGTGGCGGATTGGCAGGGAAGTGCCTGTTGTTGTTGTTCAGTCGCTAAGTCGTGTCCGACTCTTCGCGACCCCATGGACCTCAGCACGCCAGGCCTCCCTGTCCTCTACTAGCTTCCTGAGTTTGCCCAATTTCATGTTCAGGGAAGTGCCTACTTGCTTCCATTAAACTCACAGTTTCCTAGATTCAAGGCACAACCCTAACCTGGAGTTAAGCCGGCACAGTTAGGCCAGCAAAGTTTGACTGGCAGAAGGGGCGCCGTAAAGTAAGTTTGGACCACTCTCAGAGTCAGAGAGGCCAGCACACAGATGTGCGGCATCCTCCCTAACTCCGAGAGTGGCCCAAACGTGCTTTGCGATGCCCCTTGTGCCAGCCAAACTTTGCTGGCCTAACTGTGCTGGCCTAACTTGAGGTTAGGATTGCGACCTTAAAAATGAAGATTGACACTCCACCAAGTCACTGCCTGAGGCCTCATCTCCCTCAGTCAGCCTCACGTATTGGCCATCTCTGAAGGGAACTCAAAAGCGTTGGCCTCTTCAGGGCAGGCAATATCCCCCAGGAGATCTCTGTGATATCACTCAGGACTGGCTTGAGGAGCAGCAGGGCCCAATGTGGGGCATTCCTGCAGGGGACCCCACCTTCCCCACAAGGCCCCCCACTCACCAAGAACAGCAAAGTGCGGCATCTGGAAATAGTTGGTGGTGACATGACATCACCATCATCTGCTTCTAGGAGGTCCAATTTCGGCCATTCGCAGGCAGGGGCAGGTGAGAGGACCCAAGGTAAAACTGCTCTGATCGTCCCACTGGTCTACAACCCATAGATACTCCAGCTGCAGCTGCAGGTGATATGCTCGCTGTGCTGGAGCAGGGCCCCATAAATCGCAGGGCCCAATGTGACAACGTTGATCACATTGGCTTAAGGCCGGCCCTGATATCACTGAACAGCAAATATCAAAGTACTTTTATAAAGTAAAAGCCCTTCACCCCAAGGATATTCTTCCTACGAAACATCGAATCTGTGTTATATAAGTAAACAGATGTTGTTAAATGGTTATAGTAATGTGATGGTCAAACTAGCAGCTTGTCTTTACCAATCATTGCTTTCTATTTTGGCCGGAGAAAAAGAACTAGATAACTTTTAGAAGTTCACACATTGACCAAAGATTTTCCATTACAACAGAGTCAATTTATGGCATCGCACACTTGAAACTGATGTGTTATCTTACACATTAGGTGTCAGAGACACTGTTATTTCCAGAGTCACCTGAAAATGGGGCTGCACAAGGTCTTTATACGGAAACGTGATGCCGCGGGGCGAATATGCTACTTTTCGAAAGGGCAAAAAGTCATGGCAATTTCTCCTCTCTCAAACATGGAAAAACAATTGTTGCTTGGGTCTTGATTATTTCCTGCACATAAAAATTCGGCTCCAGAAGCAAGTTACACCAGGGAGGGTGGAGAGCAGCTCAGCACTCTCCACAGTGATAAGTTGTTTTTATAGAATCATAACCAGATCTGCTTGTTCATCCAGTACTGTTCTTTGTTGACAAAATAAACCCACCCAACCTGAATTTCTATTGCTATTTTTATACTGATTCTGTGAAGTTGGTTGGAGAGCTTTGCATCTGATTTCGCGAGACCAGAGTGAAGACTTTTTATTATGACTGAAACTAATGATGTGACGCTCGGCATGCACAGCTCTATGCTATATTTAGAGAGCTGAAATCAATACAGATAAAATGATTTACAAAACTGTGCTCAGTTTGAGAAAATCTCTATAATTGACATAAGCGCATCAGTAGAAGTGATGTATTGTCAGTCTTGGTACACATTTATCAGCTGTTTTGAGCTACTGGCTGACTTGCTGTGATGTCACAGAATGTTCACAAATTTTGTAACTGCTAGCAACAAGGAAAGATGTGCTGCATCTTGCAGTGGCGGTGCATTCACGGAGGCCTTCTTAAGGTAAGGGAACATTTATTCCCTTACTTTGGGGCTACATTGCAGCTGCATTGGTACTGGAAAGTTGGATAGGATTGTACCCTAAGTTTCCGTGGGAATGATTGTGATATTATCACAAACAGAACATTCACCATACAAAATTGTTGAGGTTGTTATATAAATCAACAGAGTGGTTTTTTATTTATATTTTTACCCTGCTTGTTTCAAATATACAGGGCAGTTTCCAATATAAAAATGAAAGTCCACTAGACAGGCCCTAGTTTTTATGTACCCTTGTGAAACTGGGTATCAATTGAGCCCCTTTTGCAATGCTCTTTGACTCCTTCAACCACATGTGTTTGCTTTTTAGCTCTACCTCTTCCTCCTCTAGCCATACCCTTTTGGCCTCCACCTGTTGGTCCTTCCACCTCTAAAATAAAAAAAATCTTGTCTAGCATTATTTCTGACAATGCAAACACACTTCAACACTGGTTTAACAATGACTCTCTTTGGGCTATCTTAACAACAACAACAGCAACAACAACTCAACCGTAAAGAAATAGCCTGATGGTGGAAATACGGGTTCTTCACATTCAGAACCTATATACTGCTGGATACCAGCAATACTTTATTATCATTTTTAAAATAATATTTACCAGTATATACTTTTTTGACCAAAAAAAAGTATATGATTCTCAGATTACATAGAGAAGGAGTAATCTCAAGAAGTTATTTAAATTCTTTCTAAGACTCAGACAAGCACACTTTCCTGGAAATAACATCATATAACAACTTAAGAATGATCTTTTCGAAAGGTCTATCCAAACAGGAAGAACACACCAGCTTAGCTAAGCTCAGATGGTTTAAAAGAATATCAGACGAATTCATGGAGGAAGAGAGGTTTAGGACATATACAGGCATGCCCTGTAACTCACGGGAAATCTTCATTAGAGACCCTCATTTGTCATTGAATACAAGCTTCTAGCCCTCATGACTATTAAAGGAATTTTGAAATGTGACTTCTGTTTGTTCCTTCACTTAAAAACTAGAAGCTCCAAGAAAAAGATCCCAAGATAATATTGTTTCTGATGAACTGTCCATAAGTTTTAAAATTGGGGGTGAAGAAACAACAGCATTCAAATTAAATGTACCCTTCTATTGGTACTATTTTTTACTAAATGTACTATCTATCTATATATAAAAACGAACGTGGGTGTGTTTGTGGGTGTGTGGGTGTGTGTATGTTCTGAATAGGCTCCGCCGTGCCTGGAGCGATCGGCACGAAACGTGGCACGCATACACCTTGCGGTCTGGCGACAAACACTGCGGGGGGGCAGACCCCCCTAGAGCCCCCAGGGGTGGGGGTACGTGGGGGCCCCCATGTGAAAATGGTAAAAAACGGCCGAAATTGGAGTCAAATCCACAGTTTCCGGGGACGCCGAGATGAGCGGTGACACTCCCGATGCCATTGGAGTCTGGGTTCAGCCCCCCCCACGTGGGGGGCAAGAAGAGGTGCGAAACACAACGTCCGCCATGCCCTGCTGGAACGCCTGGACCGATTGGCACCAAACTCGGCATGCGGAAGCCTAGCAGCCTGGCCACAAACAGTGCGGGGGTTGGGCCCCCCTAGCGCCCCCGGGGGTGGGGGTACGTGGGGGTCCCCGCGTGAAAATGGTCGAAAATGGCCAAAATCGGCGTCAAATCCATAGTTTCCGGGGTTGCCGGGACGAGTGGCGATGCTCCCGACGCTGTGCAAGTTCAGGTTCACCCCCCCTCAGCGTGGGGGGTGGGAAGGGGTGCGAAACACAACATCCGCCATGCCCTGCTGGAACGCCTGGACCAATCGACATGAAACTTGGCACGCATACACCTTGTGGCCTGGCCACAAACACTGCGGGGGTCGGGGCCCCCTAGCGCCCCCGGGGGTGGGGGTACGTGGGGGTCCCCACGTGAAAATGGTCAAAAATGGACGAAATCGTCCTCGGTACGAGATGTCCACCATGCCCCACTGTGACGCCTGGAGCAATTGGCGCCAGACTTGGCATGCGTATGCCTTGCGGCCTGGCGACAAACACTGTGGGGGTCAGGCCCCCCCCAGTGCCCCCGTGGGTGGGGGTGCGCAGGGGCCCCCAGGTGAAGATGGTCAAAAACGCCCGAAATTGGGAGATGGGTCAGGGATGGGTCAGGGATGGGAGATATAAACACCCGGGAGAAGCCGGGTACATAAAAGCTAGTGATTTAATAAAATGGAAATGTTGGATTCATTTCTATTGAAATAGACAACGCTTTTTTAGGGCTCCTGTACTTTTGGTTTATAATCTTAGTCATTCACACTGGACAAAAGGAATCTTATACACTGGCTCCTCAAAGTATGGGCATCCATGTTACGGGCATCCGCATTACAGGCGGCTACGTTGGAATTTTCGCACAGATGCAATAACTTCAGGACTGGCAAGAACCGAATGTTTCAACTTAAGCATGTTTCAATTTAAGCACAGACCCCTGGAACCTAATGTGTACTTCAGTAGGGACTGAGAGCCCAATCCTATTCTTCCCCCTCCCCTCCCCAGCCAATGCATCAGCGCCAAAATGGCAACTGCTGCATCCTGCAGAGAGGGGGGCAGTTGTGGTGGTCTCTTCTGGGTAAGGTCTCTTGCCTGGGATAAGCCTCCATGATGCAGAAATCTACTTAGACCTATGTTTACTAAATAGCAGCTGCAGGTCTGTGTAGACCTGCATTGCAGAATCAGGTCTAGGAATGGGATTAGGATTCAGCTGGCCCACTGCCATCAAACCTGCCCCTTCCCAGACCAGATCCACCCCATTCCATGCTGTCGCTGGATGATGATCCATCCATCCATCCATCCATCCATCCATCCATCCATCCATCCACAGAGAGAGAGAGAGAGAGAGAGAGAGAGAGAGAGAGAATGCATGTGCTAAGAGCAAACATATCTAAATAGTAATAGGAAAACTAGGAATTCCTTACCTGGGAATCTCCTATTCTGGGGTGAGGAAAGGGGGGGCACTCTACACGTATGGGAATGCCCTCACTCCGGAAGACAGGGTCGGATCCACAGATCTTGACTCCTCCCACAAGGGAGGGCTTCCCGCTCCCAGTCCGGCCCTGTCTTCCGTGAGGCAAGGTCGTGGTTCTGAGCTAGGCTGAGCTCAATAACAGATCTTTGTCAGTTTTTTCTTCCCTTTTCTTCTTTCCTTCTCCCCCCTCCTGGCTTTCCTCCCTCTCTCTTACCCTGTTTTCTGGAGCTGGAGGACATTTCACCCGGTGGCTGGGAGGGCATCGCGGCGAGGCGTTTGAGAGGCCCGCGTGCTTCTTTCCTCGCCGCGCATCGTATTTGAGGCGGCGCTGTGGGGAGGAGCCCATATCAGGCAGGCTTCCAGGCCGCAGCGCGAGACCAGGAGGCCTCACAGCGCCGCGGAGGAGCGGTCCCTTAGGGCCGTTGCCGCGGGCGCTGCAAGCCCCGCTCGCCTGGAGACAATACGGGGGAAGAGCGACTGAGCGGGCTTCAGAGGTTGAATATTTATTGGTTGAATATCTTATCAGACGGCCAGCAAAATGGGGTCACTTCCAAAATAAGGTAGTGGTTTCTAATATTCAGGGGACTGTCTAACTATGATGCATCTGATGGGTCACTGAGAGATACAGGAAGCTGGACTAGATGGGCCTTTAGCCTGGCTCATGTTCTTATGCAGAAGCACATACATTTGTAAGTCAAAATAACAAGGAAATGTGGCCCTCCTCCCACTCTGCAAAGAAATTCTGACACAGACTGAACATGCTAGTGGTCTCCATAAGCCACAGAATGTTCTACGAAAGGATTGCAAAGCAATTGGCTGCTTGAGCCTTTAACTGCAGGAGGCGAGTATTAACGTTGGAGAGGTGCCATGGAATGACACAATATTTTGTGTGAAACTCCTCTGGTATCTACATATTTATTTTAAATTAAACAAGAAGGTTGAAGTAAGGCGTGTGGAACTTGGTGTATTGTCTCAGGTTCCAGGAGCCTATGTCCAGGTTTTGGGCCTATGTCGAAATCATTTACATGGAGTGCCTTCAACACTTTAAAGCAAGGGTCCAAACGAAGGCCTGAGGGCCAAATCTGGCCTGCCACAAGATTTTATCCGGCCTGCAGCAACTTAACATTTTTACTCATTATATATCATTTCTCAGTTTAAGCATGGCATTGTTCCTTTGTAAATGTCACATTTCTCTTTTTTTCTGAATCGTATCATGCTGATTGCAAAAAAAGATCCAAGTAAAACATGTTCATTCATTTAAATTTCATTCATTCATTTTTAAAACTGATTTTTTTTTTTTGGCTTGTGAAACCCTGTAAAACACATGGTGTGGCCCTCATATTGAAAAGTTTGGATGCCCCTGCTCTAAAGCAGTGATTTTTGAACAATTTTTGGTGGTTCATGAAACGGACAGGGTAGATTACGCTGTGTGCATGAAGGATTAAACAGGCTGCTACTTGAGGGGAGGGGAGAACTGCTGCCCAGTCACCATTATAGCCACACAGGCTTGAGCGACTGGTAAAGTGAAACTTACTTTAAGGTGGGTCCCAATGCTAAAATGTTTAAGAACCATTGCTCTAAAGCACTATACAGGCATGCCCCAGTATCTGCTGGGGTTCCATTCTGGGAGGAGCTTCCCGTATGACAAGGACTGACCCTGCCATGAACAGGCCACTGGAGAATCAGTGCAACAAGGTAAAAAAAAAAAGAGAGATTTGCTTAATGTTCCCCTGTCTTTTTAATAGGCATCCCAGTACCCAAAGTATCCATGGATAACTGTGGATACTGAATCAGTAGATACTGGGACATACCTGTGTAAATTTTAAGATTATTGGGTTTACCAGTATTGATTCTGACCAGCCACTTAAAGACAATTAAACCTGAAACATCGAAATGTGTACATATGTACATAATTCCAAAGTGTTGTGTGTAAATATTGGAATAAACAAAAACCTTCATGAAATTACCTGTTCGCATATTATTCTGACAACAATTTGTTATTCTTGGTCACAGGCTATTCTTCGAAAACTGCCCTGAAGACAAAAACACCTTATTATAATCCAATGTCTTCTGTCTAATTAAACAATGTTTTGGATGACTTTCAGCTATGCATCAAAGGATACTGCCTCATTCTGGACAGCAATTATCCATTACCAGTAGCGAAGCTAGAGGGAGGGTCACTGCACTAAGTTTTGCAAGCGACTCCTCCCTCTCCTCTTCAGAGTCATTCTGAGCAGCTAGACAGACGCATCTTCTCTATTTTGCACTAGCTGCCCTGAATGGCTCCAAAGAGAAGGGGGAAGGGTCGCTTGCAAAATTGACCCTCTAGCTATGCTACAGTCCATTACCCACTATATAAACCCAAGATTAATGCTACAGCTCCTGCTAAACATTGCTACAGCTGGTAACATTCGTTAGCCCTTGTGGACCAGTGACAGATTTGTAAAACATTCACCTGATTTTTCTGTTTCTTTTGTTCTGGAAGAATGGCTATATTCAAAAGATTCTGAAAATGTAAGTACCCAAAACTACAAAGTTTTGTAGTTTTGTAAGGTGTCTTAGGAAATCAGCTTAGGGAAACTCACTGGGGGCGCAATCCTAAACTGAGTTAGACTGGCATAAACTGAGACACGTTTGGCCAGCACAATGGACACCGTAAAGTATGCTTGGACCACTCTCGGAGTCAGAGAGGCCAGCACACAGACGTGAGCCATCCTCCCTGACTCCGAGAGCAGGCCAAACACGTTTCATAGTGGCCCTTGTGCTGGCCAAACTTTGCTGGCTTAGCGAATGCCATCCTAACTCCAGTTTAGGATTGCGCTCTTAGTTAGCTCAGATATAAAGCCGTTGTTTGGCACTACAAAGAACAAACCTTCAAGGAGACTCCCCTCCCCCCCACACACATAATGTTTTCATTTGATTTTCCAAATATAAAGTGTAAAAACAAGTTTTAGAAGTATAATAAACAAGGAGAAGTACAAGTATATTTGAAGTAAACATATTCTTGCAGTTCAATAACAGAGTCATTTACTAACGTGGATCAAATTACAAGATCTAATTCAAAACATCTTTCCGTAAGAGCAAGTGCTGGATGCATTACCAAAGCAGTCTTCATTGAGCCTTGAGCTTGTGCACTCACACCTCTCCTTGCACATGGCAAATTTCATCCTTTTTTTCTGGTTTGAAGCAAACCATAAATCGCCATTTGTCTGAACCGGCAAAACCATGGTTTGTGCTTGTCCTCTAAAAGCCCAATGGAAATCAAGATTTGATTTGGTTTAGAAGAAACAGAACACTATTGTTTGCCAGCTTCAAACTAGGAAATAAAGGAAGGAATCATCAGGCTCAAGATGATGAAGCTCCTTGGAGGCTTGTTCTCTGAACCAGCCTACAGCTAAAATGCAAACTGAGGTATATCTCCTGGTTGCATCCAGACTGCAGATTCCCCTCCCCCCTCATTGCTGATTCAGTGTTATACAGGCATACCCTGGTATCCATTGATTCAGTATCCATGTTTTCTGTTATCCATGGATACCATGGATACTAGGACATCTATTAAAAAGATAAAGGTTTCCCCACGACCCAATGGTCTAGTCGTGACCAATTATAGGGGGCGGTACTCATCTCCGTTTCTAAGCCGAAGAGCTGGCGTTTGTCCGAGGACAAGCTTCCGTGGTCATATGGCCGGCATGACCATACACCGAGGCGCATGGAACACCGTTACCATCCCACCGAAGTGGTACCTATTTATCTACTCGCATTTTATGTGCTTTCAAACTGCTAGGTTGGCAGGATCTGGGACAAGCAACAGGAGCTCACTCCATCGCGCAGTCTTGAACTGCCTATCTTCTGGTCAACAAGCTCAGCTCAGCGGTTTAACCTGCAGCGCCACCATGTCCCCATTAAAAAGACAGGGGAACATTAAACAAACCTCTTTTTTTTTTTTTTGCACTGATGTTCCTCTGTCTTTAAAAAGGTGTCCCAAGTATCCACGGTTTCAGTTATTCACGACGGTGTCCAGAACGGAACCCCAGCAGATACTGGGGCATGCCTGTACCACTAAACTGGAAGAGGGGAAGGGGATAACTTAAACAATAACTGACGAGCCCAGGACATTTCTGCAATAGTCAAGCTTTTGGACTGCACCACTGTGCTGATCCTGTTAGATACTGGTCTGCCATTTGAGTTAGCAGTGGTTGGCACAGGAAGTGGTTCGCTTTCAGGTGATAATTTGTTTTATCTCCAATTTATCTCCAGTACTAAGAGGAAGTAGTACAAGCACCCAAACGGTTTTACTACTTCCTCTTAGTACTGCATCCCTGCTGGTAAGGAGCTACAGTGTTCATCTGAAGCAAACATTTTGTGGAAATGGTGATCTATTTGTGGTCTAATTATTTGCGCCCATTCATCAGTTCATTATGCCAGGGCATATCCTTCTCATTATTTGGAGGTAAACTGAAAGAGGCTATTAGACTGACCTGAAAGTAAATCGAGAATTTGAGAATGAAGAGAATTTGAGAAGATCTGGGGCCACATCGGAATAGCTCAAAATGACATAAACTTGAATAGTTTTATGGTAGGTAGATATGCTTGATTCAGGGTGCAATCCTAATCAGCACAAGGAACACCGTAAAGCGTGTTTGCACCACTCTTGGAGTCAGGGAGGATGGTGGATCTTTGTGTGCTGGTCTCTCTGACTCCAAGAGTGGTCCAAACATACTTTATGGTGCCAGCCAAACTTTGCTGGTCTAACTGTGCCAGCCTAACTCCAAGTTAGGATTATTGTTTGCTTTTGTTGTTTGCTATAGATTTACCAGTCTCCTATTTGCAAAACTCTTAAAAACAGTTACATACACTGATCTTTTGCAATTTTATGTAAGTATGAGGAATGATGGAGTGGAACAATTGGGTTCATTCAGCCCTATTTTTGGGCACAAACCTGTAGGAACAATTTCTTAGTTTTTCCAGGAACCAAAAGAAACACCACCTTGTTTCAGAGAGATGCACTTCCACGAATCATTACTGAATACTTCAACCGCTCCTCAAAACTGTGCAACTTGACCCTTGCAACATACAATGTCTGGTGATACTGCAACTAGTTTCTAGCTATTTTTAGTAGAAATAAAATATATCTGCTGGTGAAAGCCATCTCACCCCAACAATGATCCTCCATACACCCAAGGATGTAGCCTAGCCTCAAAAGACCTTTCCCAGCACACTAACTGCTGTCAAGGTCTTATGTGTAAGTTTACCATGTAACGTAGACTGCAGACATTAGGAAACTGTAATTTCTGTAATCAATCAACAGGTAATCACATTGGAATGTTTGACAAGTACCTTTGCATTCCCACAACATTTACATCAAAAGGGACAGCACAAAGTATTACAGCATCTTCCACGAGACCACATCCCTTGAGAAAATTGAGGAAGGCATTGGTAGTGTGCTGTGAATGGGCTCTGCACCAAAATTCTCAAAGTAGATACAAATTAAGAAATCAACACCATTGTGGTGCTTTTAGTTCATATTCTGTTAACTGAATTAATTGATAGAAAATCCAATTTCACCCATGTTTGCGGGAGGGATGGAAATAAAACATCTTAGAGGGCTGGAAACAAAATAGGGATATCCTAAAGGAAGAAGTTAGAAGTCAATGGGCTAGTCCAAAGGGCTAGTCCAATTGGAAGTCCAATTGACTTCCTAGATAGCCAGAAGTCTGTAAATTAAATTAAAGGTCTTCACCAAACAACAGCCTGATAGGGGCTGCTTGCGCATGCTTAGTGCAATGGAAATGCCAGTTGTTCCTTAGTTTCTTTTTTGTGTGGTTTTTTATTTATGCAGCGAGCTCCCTAGGAAGTCCACTTGAAGTGAATTGAGCATGCCCATTGTCCCCCAGGAGCCCAGGAATGTGTTCGTTGGGAAAAAAGCAACAGCAGAATGATGGAATCCAGGAAAGGTAATTGGTCTGTTTGAATTGTTTACAGCTCAAGGGCATTGGGGTTGGGGAGATGCAGCATTTTGCTGCAGGTCCCACTTGTAGAATAAACATGTGACTTCCATTACGTCTATCAGGTTCTCTGAAGAAAACAAAACTTGGAGGATTGTTTTGAAAGAAAAAAATCCATAACAATACTAGCCTTTCTTCCAGTTATTACCTTGAGGGATAAAAAGGTAAAACAAAATGAAGTGCCCAATCCTATCCAACTTTCCAGCACTGATGCAGCCGTGCCAAGAGGGTATGCGCTACATCCTATTGTGGGGGGGGGATGGGAGTCAGCAGAGGTCCCCTGACCTCTAAGGGCAGCATTGAGGATGCATCTGCACTGGAAGGCTGGATAGGATTGGGCTCCAAAACATATCTCCTATAAACATTATTACGAAGTCAGGAACTGAAATATGAGTTTTCTTTTTGAAATACCTCCCCCTGTTCTTCAGCTGAACAATATTTTGAATTAGGTGGATTCCTGAATTAATAAATATGACGAATCCCTGTACTGAGGTTATTTACTTTTTTATTTTAAAATCTGCATTTCATTCTTATACAGTAATGTTTGCAAAGAAGCCTTTGGCAACCATGGTACTTATCCTTTTTATTGCAGGAAATGGATACCTGATCTGCATCCTGGTACTAAATCTACCAGCACAGCATAGAATTTTGGATGATGCAATCGGACTAGCCCATTTGTCATCTGAAATATTTTTACGTTTGCACAGGAGTTCATGTCTGTATCTATTTTTTTTCTATTCTAAACATGATACAGCACACTGCTTTGTAAGCGGAAAGAGAGCTATACTTACTGTATAAAGATAATCAGACAATGAAAGCTCTGCTTCTGTACTGCTTCTTTCCGTGTCCTGATACTGCAACAAAAACATGAAATGACAACTCCCTACATTACAGAAGTGCAATCAACGTTTTTCCTCTATGGCTCCTTTCCACACCTGTATGCTCTACCAACTTTAAAGGCACTTAAGGAAACACGATTTGAAAATAGCAAGCAGCATCAACAAAAAGCAAACTATAAGTGGCTTACCTGAGTGCTAAAATCCCAAACTGCTTGTACAAATATACAGATATATTTTAAATTGTGCACTTCAGGTAATGCAGTGCTTATTCAGCGGCAAAGGTCTGGCATTATGGACCTTATGCTTAAAGCTGAAGATTTATATGATTGCATAGTACAACGTGGGTGAGGTTGAGACATAGACAACAGTGTACGCAGAGGCCAAGTATGGGCCAGGAGAAACGCCCCTTTGTTCTCACAGAACGGCACACATGTCACTCTAACAAGGCTTTGATCGTAAAGCGAAAATGCCATGTCAGTGACATTTGAGTGAACTTCAAAGCAGTTCCCAAATAGCAACATAAACAGACAAAGCTGAGAGCAGCTCTCGGGTTACAAATGCGAATTTAATATCAGCTTAATTGTTTTGAACCCTGATAAAGTGGATCGTTTCTCTTCTTCGCAAAAGAGAGTTCCAGTAAAAAGACTGTGAAATACTCTTTCCAGTAACGCAGGGCATTCTGTGACCTACATTTCTAGCTGGCTCCTGCTCAAATGTTGATTAGATCTATGCACGTGTACCTATATTTCAAACTAATTCCCACAAGTGATTTGATTAAATCAATGCAACCACCCTTCGGGCAACCTGTTGCTTAAGTGTTATTTATGTGACAAAGCGATCTCTCTTTGACAGCTGTTTGTCTCATTCTTCAGAGAGAATCTATTCAGATCCTGAGACGTACACTTCAAAGGTAGATATTTTGCTTTGAGGGAGGGGAAATTTTAAAAAATGGTAAAGGTTTAATGCAGAATAAAGTGGAACACCGGGCGTGTTTGTGATTCAGTTCAATGGGGAATAGATCACAGGACCTCTATACATGCTACTGTATGATTGCAAATACTGTAGGACAGTAGTTCAGAACTTGTAGGGACGGGTTCATGGGTTTTGCACAGTTTGGAAAGGGAAGCTCATAAACCTGTAACAAGGGGAGAGAGAAGACAACATGCATTTTCCTGGGTAAGGACTGGGGACCATTTTTTGACCTGTAGAGAATCCTGTATATGTGCCCCAGTTTCTAACCCTTTACCAGAAATTATACTCAGGCCCAGCCTTAAGCCAATGTGGCCAATGTTATCCCATGGGACCTTGCTCTTAGGGGTGGGGAACGCACCAGCACTGCAAGCATATCACCTGCAGCAGCAGCTAGGATTTCTATGAACTGTAGGTCACTGGGGCAAGCAGAGCAGCTTTACTTTGGGCCCTCCCTCCTGCCCCTGTCTCCGAACTGCCCAAAATGGGCCTCCTGGAAGAGCTGTCAATGATGTCATCATGTCACTACCAACTATTTCCAGGTGCTGCATGTGGCAACACAAGTGCTTTTCTTGGTGGGTGGGAGGCCCCGCGGGAATGCCCCACATTGGGCCTCGTCATTCCTGGAGCTGGCCCTGATTATACCCACAGTTTCTGGTTTCTTCTGAATTAATCCTAACAAGAAACGTACTCTTTTTTTTTTTTAAGTGAGTTAATATTGTTCAAGATTCCACAGAAACAACCAGCCAATATTCCAAGTCCTGTATCTTGCTTCATAGTATCATTGTGGTCATGGAGCTTTCTCAACCTTTTCCTCATAGAATGAGATGTACAAAAGGCCAGATCTTGGGACATGGCAACTGTAATCTGTACATTTGATTGGTTTTTTTGATTTACATACCACCAAGAACAATTTTGGAAGTGGCTCCCAAACAAACAAAACAAGGATCACCCATGATTGCACAAGCCAGGTTGGACCCCAGACTCCATCTGAGGCAGAGTGCCAAATAACACTGTCTCCATTACCCAGTGGTGCAACAATAACCATCACTGCCACTCCCAATCCCTACTCCCAGGACTTCAAAAGAGGGGAATAGAGCTGAAGAGGAAATGTGAGGATTGGTGGACTAGTCTTTCCCTTGAAGTTCTTCTACCTGCTCCATTCCCTCATCCTTATCAAATTTAGGAAGCTAGAAGAGGTGGAAGCATGTTGGCAGATGGAGGCAGGTGCCAATTCACCACATGAAGCAAACATCTCAACTGGCCTCATGAATGGACCAGTCCTGACAGACTATCTGTATTCACTTAAAAAGAGAAGGAAGCTCCTTGCACTCATCCCTTGTAGGCATGAAACTGCTCCATCCATTAAAGTGAGCTATGAAATGTGATCACACAGGAGTTATATTTGTACACTAAAGAGCGCATGGCATGCTGGATTGGAATCCTTTGTTCTAAACATCAGTTTTGTGGTTGGTGGGGAGAGTTTACAAAGCAGTTTACAAAGCAAATAACTGAATAGCTCTCTGTCCCAGAACCACCAGCAACAGCCACTAGAAAAGACACTGTGCTGGGGTTAAAAGGGACAGTTACTCTCCCCGATAAACGTAAGAGGAACACCACTTGAAAAAGTGCCTCTTTGCCCTGTTAGCAGGCTGATTATCTATAAATTATTTCTATATAGTCAGAAATGTAACTAAGCCTGCATTGTTTTAAACCATTGCTGAAACCTATGAATGTGGGAAGGAAATCAGGAGGAGACACTCGGGACAGGGGCATGCAGTTTAAATAAAACATCCATTTGCAAATATGGTATCTTATTATTGTAACCTACATCCAGATTTTTCTTCTTTGTGCAATGGCTTCAGAATTCATGACAAGGATGATCTCTCCCATCAGAACCAACTTTGCTCAGCTAGAGGAAAAAATATACAACATCATTTCAGCGCCTGCAGCATCACTGTTTTTAGGGACATGGTTAAAAAAGTACTTAACCTAACCCTAACTGAAACCTTTATGAAATATGTAGCTTCATTGCTTGGATGAATTTTCTGCCAGTAACTGAAACAAGAACCTCTCTGAGGGCTTATTTACACAATTAGGCTGGCTTGATTCATATTCATTGCAGCTCTCAAGTGTCTCTAGTTGTCAGGGGCATTCCCTGATATTATTAACCTAATTTTTATCTCACTCACCTCAATCCTTGTTCATCTAGGTAGGCTGATAACTGTGAGGAAGGTATATAGCACCTATACAAAGGCAACTGAGCTGGTTACTCATTTCCTTCTAGGTACCATTCAGATGAAGATGCCGCCCACCCCCACCCCAATTTATTTTGGAGGTAGGGTGAGAGTTATGGTTGGTGCCCCAAATCTAAACAGTACCTAAACAGTACCTAAACAGTACAAATATAAACAGAGCGCAATCCTAACCTGGACTTAGGATTAGGCCAGCAAAGTTTGGTTGGCACCTGGGACACCATAAAGTATATTTGGACCACTCTCAGAGTCAGAGAAGCTAGCACTCAGATATGCGCCATCCTCCCTGACTCCAAGAGTGGTCCAAACATGCTTTACGGTGACCTTTGGCCAGAGGCGGATCTACAGGGAGGGCAAAGCTCTAAGTGTTGCAAGAAGCCTTATCCTGTCATGTAAATACCTTCTCTCCCTTGCTGCTGTAGCCAGTAAGCAATGCCAAGATGTTGCTTTTCCCTGTGAGGATTGGCTAAAACAGTGCAGGAGAGGAGTGATTTCCACTGCAAGGTAAGGCTTCTTGCAAAACTTAGAGCTTTGCCCTCCCTTAGATCTGCCTCTGTCTTTGGCCGGCCAAACTTTGCTGGCATAACTGTGCCGACCTGTCTCCAGGTTAGAATTTAAAACACATTTTATTTTGGATACATTTTAATACTCTGGATTTAAAGAAAACAGATAAAATGTTTATTTATTGTATAGGATTTTTATACTGCTTTCCTAAAAATCCAACTCATTTATCTCCAGCACTCGGATCCTAGAGGAGAGCCCCGTCCATCTATGAAACTGATTGATGCAGTCATCTCAGGCAGCAGGTTGGCCGGCATCCACATCAGCCCACACACTTGCCCCCACTCTAGCATCATGCTCTAGCCCAGTGGTTCCCAATTTTTTTTTTGACTGGCAGCTTCCTTGACCTACTGAGTCATTGGCCATGGCTCCCTTTAAGGCTACAATTCTATACATGGCATAGGGTGGCAAGGTTTTGGCAAGGATTCCGCTGCTTCCCTGGTTGGTTTCTGTGGCTCCCCAGGGAGCAGGAAGTAAGGGGGGAGGAGCAAGTGCATATAGGATTTAGCGCCAGGAAGCCTTTGGCCAGACCTATCCTGGAGAGTCACTGTTGTTCATTATTTTGCAAATAGTTACAGACTGAGCTTCCTTCCTAAGGAATCATATCTGAAGGTTTATTTTTAAACATTCTCACAGCACTATTTTGAATTAAATTTGTTCCAGCATCTTCCAGACTTCTACGTACAATCAGCTGTTTGCACTGAAAAAAAGTGGTCTCTTCCTCATCCTTCAAGCCACTTGTATTTTGCATGTGCAGCCATGGTAACTGCTCACATACAAATGAGAGCACGCCGTTTTGCATTACAAATAGGCATGCTGAACCAATGTGAAAAAATGCATACGTCACTGAGTCCCTATCAGCAACTGATTGTTTCATAGAAACATTTTGTTACATAGTGTAGGAAATAATCTTTTTATCTAGAAGCGACAGGATGACTCACTTTGTTTGCAAAATGATATCACTGTACTGTACTTGGAACCGCTGTCATAAAAAATGCTGTGACACATCCATTGACATAGTAAAGGGAGTAGCCGAAAGGGAACTCTGTTCTACCCCGTACCCCCTTAGCGCACTTCCACTCCGAAAGATCCCTCAAAGTCAGCAAATTTAAAAAAGAGAAATTACATTTGGCCTGGTGCTGTGAAGGCTCCTTTAATTGAATTTGTTATGTAAATGGAATGTGAAAAAAGTGCTATACTAATATACCGTTAGGCCAGCGCAGGCCCCCTCGCAGGCATGGGATGGGAGAGAGTGACGGGAGGGTGGAACAGGGAGTGGGTGGTTTTGAGTGGAGAAGGGCAGATTGGGAGGCAGATCAGACATGTTAGAGGGTGGGAACAGCCACGGCAGCGCAGTCATATACTGCACTGGCCCATCCATATACTAACTGCTGGCCCTGGCCCGATCAGCCTTACACAGGCTGCTTAGATTTGCACCAGTAAATTTGCTGGCAACGATCAGAGTAGCGCCATAGATTTGAAGCCCAAAGCTCCATAAGTTTGGGCTGAGGCTCCAAGGAGAAAAATATCCCCTTACCCCAATTTGCCTGCAGCTACCTCCTAACCTGCGATGAATACAGCGCAGGCCAGTCAGCCTGCCTGTTCCAGCACAGGGTAGGATTGGGCTGCCTGTGAATCTTCAGGCAGGTTTCACTTAGTAGCTGCCAAGGTTGAACCTGCCTTTCTACATACTGTGTTGTCATGAACCCTTATATGTTCATGTGCTTGTGTCCTTATAAGCTTGCCAGCCAACACCTTACAGAACTGGCATCCTGTCTGCCACTTTAAAAAAAACAAACCCTGGGAAACAGTTTCTTGGATGTCAATGTTGAGGTTGGGCCAGGGCACAAGAATTGCTAGCTAAGGCCCTGCTCTTTGTATTAGCACAGGCCTCCAGCTTCAACTAGCTGCTAAACAAACACATCCAGTCAGGTAGCCCAGACTCAAAGTCAGCAAATTGGATTAGTGTAAATATTTAGGCAAGGACGTGAAGGAGAGGAGCCAGGATTGCATTTGTGTAGATAAAGCAGTGCAAAAATAATAAAAAAAGAATTTCATAGCCCTCACCATGGCTTTGAGTCTGCATTGAAGCATATCTTTCTCCTTAAACACCTGAGTTTCTAGAGCTGAAAAGATAATCATGAGTTTACCCTCTTAGTCAAACCTTCCTCTTGCTTTTTTTCCCTTTAGAATTAAACCATTTGTTTCACATAGGCTGCATTCTTTTTTTGGCTTCTAGCACTAGAAGCACTAGAGAGCTGGGGGTTTAGCTTCCAGCCCGCTTGGGTCATATTCTTTTTCAGGTTCTAGCATTCTCCCCATGCTAGAATTTTTCCTAGCTAGCTCGGAGTTAGTAAAGATGGCCGCCTGCATTATCCAATGCAATCCTATGGCACTGCTCCAAGGAAACAACTGGGCACGGCCATTTTAGACAGCAAGTAAGGGAGAGGGAGGAGGAGGGGTTTTTGAACTTGCACACAAGGAGACACCCATTCTGATTGGCCAGCACCAGGGACACCATAAAGTATGTTTGGACCACTATTGGAGCCAGAGAAGTCAGCACACAGACGTGCGCCATCCTCCCAACTCCGAAGAGTGGTCCAAACGCGCTTAAAGGTGGCCCTGGTACCAGCCAAACTTTGCTGGCTTAACTGTGCCAGTCTAACTCCAGGTTAGAATTTAAAACATATTTTGGATACGTTTTGATACTCTGGATTAAAAAAAATAAGTCAAAATATTTATTTATTTATTTTATAGGATTTTTATACTGCTTTTCTAAAAATTGTAAAGCAAATTTGGACCACTCTCAGAATCAGGGAAGATAGAACACATCTGCGTGTTGGCCTCTCTGACTCCAAGAGTGGTCCAAACCTAGTTTACAGTGTCCCTTGTGCCAGCCAAACTTTGCTGACCTAACTGTGCTGGCCTAACTCCAGGTTAGGACTACACCCTAAATTTTGCAAAAATACCCCAAGTGTTATTAAATAAACCAAGCTAGAAGTGTGTTGGAGGTGAGCTAGAAATGTAATTTCCACATTTTTTCTAACTAAAAAAAGAACGCAGCCATAGCCATTCTATATAAGCAGACAGCTTTGGGTCCTTGATTTATATGGCTCGAAGGAAATGGTTGCCATTGGTTGACCGCTGGTTGCTCCTCCCTCTTTGTGCTAGTAGACTAATAAAGACACAGACTGCTGTTAAGCCAGCAAAGCTACGTTGGTGGCTTAATCTGAATATAGGATTGCCCAGATGGAGAGTCTGTCCTTATGATAGGCTTTGTGCTAAAACCACCACAAAAAAAACACTGAGAAAGTATTGGCGGAAATGAAAGACGTAAGGATTCCCCCAAACCAATAACAGCTGCACAATTTACTTTTATCCTAAAAAAAAAACGTAATATGTAAGAGCTAGACCCAAATGAGACCCTGTGCTAAGCTAGTGGGGAAAAATGCATTATAAGAAGAGGGATGGGAAAAGACCAACAAGGTAAACACTTCTACCCCCTTAGGATAAGCGTTCATCTTTTGTTTCTTCACTCTGACCTTGTCGTAAAAAGAATTCTTGCCTTCAAGGTGCTTGCAGTTCTGTTCAACTGCACGTTGCACGTGCCATGACAAAAGTGCTCTAAGGCAAAGCTGCAGCGGTGGGGGCTTAGGCTACAATCTTATACACGCTCGCCTGGACGTAAGTTCCACTGAACTCAATGGGACTTTTGAGTAAACACGCATAGGATTGTGCTTTGTCAATCCTCTATCCCCCTTAGCGCTGGTGCTGCGCTCTTGCGCCGGCCGAACACTGTCATGAACGTGCCGTAAAGCGCGTCCGCATCAGCGCTATGGTGCTCGGCCAGCGCTACAGTGCAGCGCCGGCACTTGGGCGCTGCCGCGATTGTTGACAGCACCGGCTGTGCACCAGTCAAGCGCCAGTGCCGCTTGGTCGGCACAGGGTCTCCGTAAGGGTGTTCCAGAGGCGTTCCAGAGGCATAACTGGGCGGCACAGTAGGCAGAGACGAGGGTTGTGACACAGGACGGCCGTAATGCCAAATCGTAATGCCTGTTCCCAGCCAGGCGGCCCCCAATTCGGGCTGCTCTTGTCCACGTTCCTCTGCGCCTGCAAAACAGCAGGCGCAGATCCG
The DNA here is from genome assembly GCA_029204185.1 of Lerista edwardsae. Lineage (NCBI taxonomy): Eukaryota > Metazoa > Chordata > Lepidosauria > Squamata > Scincidae > Lerista > Lerista edwardsae. The sequence goes on from JAJKFI010000020.1 coordinate 7,674,677, forward strand.
AGCAGGCCCATAGGGGTGACTGGGATTTATGCGGGTGCAAGCAGAAAACCTCCCCTTGTCCTGCACGTTGCTGCTGCCGCCTCCTAATGAGCCTTGGGATATGGCCTTGCTATGTCAGCCTTACTAGGCTGGCATAGTGTAGGATTGCACCCTTAATCTAAACAGCAGTGCCTAGGGGACCCAGCAAAATCTCATGCAACAGGTCATATACACTGCATATACATATACTCTCCTTTCTTTTGCTCCATTCCTTTTTCTTTTAGAATCCAAGGAGCAAGAGGAAGAGTGCAGCTGGCCGCTGCAGTAGCACAGCAACAGCAGGGCAGCACGGTAAGTACTGCAAACTCTGCAAAGCATCATGTTAGCAGCCCCTCCCACTCACTGTCAGAGCCATTCTGGGCAGTGACAGCAACTCCAGTTGCACGGCAGTGGCAATAGGATGCAGGCATCTTGTTGTCCCATGTGCTTCCTAAGGCATCTGGTGGGCCACTGTGAAACAGGAAGCTGGACTAGATGGGCTTTTGGCCTGATCCAGCTGTGCTTTTTAAATGTTCTTATGTCACCGCTTTCTGCATTTCTACCTTTGGAAAACACCAAAATCTGCAAACAAACAATAAAAAAAACCCCACCCTGTTTTTTACCGCCTCTACAAATGGGATCTGACAGGTTCATATATCATTGGCACATTCAGTCCCCATGGGCATATATTTCATAATGAATGAAAAAGTGGACCAAAGGGGTCCAATTTGGTTCAATCTTTCATTCATTTCAAAACAAATGCATACTGTATGTCAATATGATCTGTCTTATTTAGATTTTTGGAAGCCCTACATAGTGCTCGTGTCAAGTTCCTGGTTGCTCTGAGCAAAACCCTGCATTGAGGTCTCCATGGCATGCCCCAATGGTGCATTTGATGCTATCACTGCCACTATACTGTGAGTTTAGCCTGGTCAGGTCAGGTGAACTCTCTAATGGGTGCAAGCCCTTAGGCAGTGCACCAGCTGCCTCTGATGGTGCCCACCTCCAGGGGTGAGGTGAGTGATAATGAGAGAGGGGAGTCCTTTTTCAATCATGGAGCCCAGGTTGTGGAATGCCTATCAATTTGTTTAGCACTCTCCTTGATGGTTTCTGTCACTGGTTTAAAGCACTGTTATTTATGCAAATGTTAATGGGGTTCAAGACCCCTTGACTCTGTTTTTGTTACTGGTTTGTATTTTGGCTGCTTCTGTCTTTCTACTGCTTTTTCTTTTAATCATTTTTATGTGCATTGGCAGTGCATTTTAATCATGTTGTGAACCAACTTGCAAATCGAAATGAAAAGAGAAATATTTTAAATAAATAACAAATACATATTTGCTGTAGGGAAACATTTTCTCCCCAGTTCAGCTTGGCTAATGCCTTGTTTTAACCTCCTCCTTGGACTGCCAAGGTTGTTTCATTATTATTATTTTTTAGTAAACTGGAACTGTCTGTTCCACAATCATCAGGGTGTGGCATGCTTTACTCTGTAGAGGGCAACAAGGGAACTTCTCCCACTCTTTTGTGCAGATTTAGTGCCAAATCACATGTGGAAAACTGCCTAAGAAATTCCATATTCACTCTGTACCTTGGGGCAGACAGGGAAGCTCCAGCTCCACGCTGAGCACAAGCCTATGCATGTCTACTCAGAAGTAAGGCCCATTGTATTCAATGGGGCTTACACCCAGGAAAGTGTATATAGGATTGCAGCTGGAGTACATCTGCTGTGAGAGTAGCCAGGCAAAGGACCTGATAAGTACTGTAGCCATGTCAATCCATCGCACCCTCCGAAAGTGAGGTCATGGCTGGAAGTGCCATCATTGTGATGCCTTAGCCTTCTGCTTTCTTGAGAATGCAGCAATACGTTGTGTTATTTCTCAGCCATTTTCTAGTAGCAAAGTGAATCAGGAAGGACACAAGCCTATTTACAATCTTGACACAAGCAAAATAACCACACAGCCCTCCCCCTTTCCAGTGCCCCATCTTCCCATATTTTCAATGATGGCTGCACTAGGTGCTATGTGACCCATCAGAAATTGGCTTGCGACCCATCTAATGGGTCCTGACACAGTTTGAGAAACACTGCCATATGTTGTGTGCATGCGTGGTTTGCTTTGTGGGTGATTGGCGGCTGATCTTTCAATCTCTACCGAATCTATATTGCTACTGATGCCAACACCACTGCAAGCTGATTATTGCTGTGACTGCTTGTGTTAGCATCCTTTTTCTGGCTGCGCTCAGCCGGATGCAACAGCTAGCAATGAGAAGCTGTACAATACAATGATAAAACTTTAGTTCATAGAAGTTAGTGACTTCATTATTTTCCCTGGTTTTGTTTTCTTTGGATGCTACTCTGGTAACCATACTTACATAGAAAACTATCCACAAGCCTTTTTTTCTGTGCACAGAGGTGTATTGTTAACAACAAGATTACATTATCTGATTACGGTCAGGTTTTACTAGAGTGAGAGAGAATGTCTTTCTTCTACACACAGTCCCCAACCACACGTAAGCCATTTTTCTTTGTCAAGGGATTGTTATCACCTTTCAACCAGAAAATAGAAATGATAGTTGTAAAACCTGGGAGTAAGAGGCCAGAGTAAAAACCACACAATCAGATAAGTAGTTTTGTTTCCCTGTTTCTTTCTGAAAACAAACAACATCTCTTTGAACACTTTTAAGTACTTATCAAAACGACAAAATGGAACCACTACCTTAGAAGATGCATTCCCCTTACTCTCACAGAGAAGAGAATGCTTCTTCTAAAATGGACTCAGCAGCAACACAGGAACGCACCATTTAAAAACAAATATGCTTTAAAAAACACTATTGTTTCATTTATGCATATATTTTAATGACATTATTAAAATAATTAAACATTAAATTATATTAAAATTATTAAACTATATTTTATTTTAGTATTTTAATAACAAGAAACTTTTATTGATTTACTCAGAAATAATTTGAGTAAATCAATAAAAGTTTCTTGTTATTAAATACTAAAATAAAGTTTAAATTTAATTGCTTAAAGTTAAGCAATTAAATGTGCATATAATACAAAATAAGGCTTGTTTTCTGAATACAATTACAATTGAAATCTAATGGTTATACAATAATGCACTGTATATGGATAGTCAATTAAGGCAGCTTTCATTGGGTGACCAACTTTTGGGGGGATGGTGGTGACAGCAGGGGAGTTTCATGCAGGGCTTGTGCACAGGACAGCATTGCATACGGCTGGTGCAGGTGACATTGGAGCTCCGGCCAGGCCTCCTAGAAAGAGGATCCTTCAACCTGTCCTGGCTTAAGCTGAAGGAACTTAGTGAAGATAGTGAGAGAAGGAAGCAGTGGCAGCAAGGGAAAAGGCAGGAGGTCTGGTCAAGAGGGTAGAGCTGCCATTAAGACCAAAGATAAGATTTGAAGGTTGCCAGTTTGAGAACACTGGGAGCTTCCATGAGCAGCAGCAGACTTTGAGAACGCAACTGATAAGCTCTGAGCTGAGCTGTCTCCAGCCGCCTATGAGAGAGGAGTTGTGCTGGGCCAGCTGTTTCTTTGGTGAGAGCAAAGAAGCCATCTGTCAGCCATTTATCAGCCAGCGTGGAGGCAACCATGTGGCCAGCAAGGAAAGACCATGCTGTGAACATTCCATCTGAATGTAGTTTGTTCTTGAATGATTAGAACCTCTTTCTAAAAACCCCAAAGGGTTTTAAAAAAGCCTGCCTATGTGAACTGCTGTGAATTAAAGGAGCAATCCAATGACCAAGAAAGGTGATACATAAATACAGGTATTATTATTAATAATATTAATAACAACAACAATAATCTACGACCAACGTCTTCAGCATAGTGGCTGTGATTGCTTAACAGCCCAGTCCTAACTAACTCCCGTGCAGCAATGCAGCAGTACCAGTGTTGGCTGCGCAGCATTCCACAGGGGGAGTTTTGACTGCTGGAGATCTCTTTGACGTGCCTCCTTGCCTTGGGGTAAGCCCCAGCAGTCGCAATGGGTCAACGTGGACCTGTGCCAGCTCTATAATTGGCATAAGATCGCATTGATCCATGCCGGCGGATTCAATTTAAGAAGGGGGACAGGATATGGAGCATGCCAGCGCTGCCAATCCCAACCCCTCCCAGGCCCAATCCTCCCACCCTCCACCTTTCTGCCCTCCCCCTGTCCCAGACTTACCTGCTCCAGTGGATACCTGTGCACCTGCCAGCAGCAGCAGGGAAGCTGCTAAAGCACTTTCGAAAAAGCTGCTAAGGCACTAAAAAGATGCCAAAGCTTCTGTGATCGTGCATGCTGGCGGAACACATACTTCGCCAGTGCAACTACTAAATAGAACTGGGCCATAAGGTATTGGAGGTGGTAGGTGTTGACTGCCCCATTCCTCTTCTTGACTGAGTAAAAAGAGGATTGCTGACCTCTTAACTAGAGTATGCAACTTGTCCCTTCAAACAGCCACAGTGCCAGAGGATTGGAGGATAGCCAATGTCACGCCAATCTTTTAAAAAGGGAGAAGGGGGGACCCTGGAAATTACAGGCCGGTCAGCCTAACATCTGTTTCAGGTAAGATGGTGGAAAGCCTCATCAAAGATAAAATCCTAAAACACGTAGAGGAACAAGTACTGCTGAAGGAAAGTCAGCATGGCTTCTGTAAGGGTAAGTCTTGCCTCACGAACCTTTTGGAATTCTTTGAAAAGGTCAACAGGCACGTGGATGTGGGTGAACCTGTGGATATCCTATACCTGGATTTTCAGAAGGCGTTTGACACAGTCCCCCACCAAAGGCTGCTGAAGAAACTTCACAGTCAGGGAATAAGAGGGCAGGTCCTCTTATGGATTCAGAATTGGTTGAGGATCAGGAAACAGAGTGGGGGTCAATGGGCAATTTTCACAATGGAGAGAGGTGAAAAGCAGAGTGTCACAGGGTTCTGTCTTGTGGCCAGTGCTTTTCAACTTGTTCATAAATGACCTGGAGACAGGGATAAGCAGCGAGGTGGCCAAGTTTGCGGATGACACTAAACTTTTCTGGATGGTGAAGACCAGAAGGGATTGTGAAGAGCTCCAGAAGGATCTGTCCAAGTTGGGGGAATGGGCAGCAAAATGGCAGATGCGTTTCAACGTAGACAAGTGTAAAGTGATGCACATTGGGGCAAAAAACCAAAACTTCACCATAGGCTTATGGGTTCTGAGCTGTCTGTGACAGCTCAAGAGAGATCTTGGGATGCTGGTGGACAATTCAATGAAGGTATCGACACAGTGTGCGGCAGCAATTAAGAAGGCCAATTCCATGCTTGGGGTAATTAAAAAAAGGATTGAGAATAAAGCAGTCAATATTATCATGCTATTGTACAAATGGATGGGAAGGCCACACCTGGAATATTGTGTACAGTTCTGGTCACTGCACCTCAAAAAGGACATAGTGGAGATGGAAAAGATGCAGAAGAGAGCGACGAAAATGATTACGGTGCTGGGGCACCTCCCTTATGAAGAAAGACTGCAGTGTTTGGGGTTCTTCAGCCTAGAAAAAAGCACCTGAGGGGGGACATGATTGAGACATACAAAATTATGCACGGAAGGGATAGAGTCGATAGAGGGATGTTCTTTTCCCTCTCTCAAAACACCAGAACCAGGAGGCATCCACTAAAACTGAGGGTCGGGAGAGTTAAAACAGATAAAAGGAAGTACTTTTTTACCCAGCGGGTAGTTAATCTGTGGAACTCCTTGCCACAGGAGGTGGTGATGGCATCTGGTCTAGATGCCTTTAAGAGGGGATTGGACAGATTTCTGGAAGAAAATTCCATCGTGGGCTGTAGGCAATGATGGATTGTGCAACCTCCTTACATTAGTAGTAGGCTACTTCAGAGTACCGGGTGCAAGGGAGTGGCAATAGGATGCAAGCATCTTGTTTTCTCATGCCTCCCTGGCGCACCTGGTGGGCCGCTATGAGATACAGGAAGCTGCACTAGATGGGCCTTTGGCCTGATCCAGCAGGACTCTTCTTATGTTCCTATGATGTGGTGGCAGGGTGAAGCAGCCTAGTGGACTACAGATTGGTGGAGTTGGTGGGCAAGTGCGGCATGTAAGGCATCCCCTACTAGTCTGCTGACACTTCCCCAGCCTCATGGGTAAGCTGTCCCTCTTCAGCTGTTTCACCAGCTGCAATCTGGATAAGATGGACCTAATCAGTATGCACTGAACACATCCAGGTTAAGATGATCATAATGCACTGTATGTGGAGTTGCCTTTGAAAACTGTTCGGAAGTTTTAGCTGGTCCAGAACACAGCTGTCAAATTACTGGCTTGGCCAGGTAGATAGCAGCATATAACATTTAAACTGCAATAGAACCCTAAAACTGCACAACCATCATATAAATATAAGATAAAACCACAAATTATTAAATCAGCAGTCACAAGCTTAGCCATAGCTATACCATGACCATGATATGTGAAGAGCCACACATGAGGCCATAGGTTTGGTGGAATGTGAAGGAGACGAGAGTGGTGCGCTAGAGCAACTCTGAAGTCTGGTCCACAACTCTCCTCCATCTTCCGCTCTACCTCCCTCTTCTTTTCCAGGAAGTGGGAGAGTGGAAGCAAGTGGGGAAGACCTGGGCATCTGCTGACTGAGGCAACCACCTCATTCAGCCCAGGCAATCCCAAATAGAGCTGTACTATGCATAGACTAGCTTTCACACTGTACAAATAATTTTAATATGTATTAATATAATTTGACTTCTTAATGAAATGAATGGAATATGAACACATATTTGTATGACGCAGCAGTGGAGATCTGTGTACTTAACCAGACTTATATGCACGTATCACCTGCTACTTTGGGAACCATGGGTGTAAATCAGATGCACATGTGAGTGAGGATGTAATCTATCTGCACTGCATTATTATTCTGCATGGGATATGCATAGCAGTAATAAATGCATCCCCACTGTGTTCTCCTGCAACTAGTTTCAGATATATTTTCATGTGTAACTAGGGTTGGACTGGGCCAACAGCACATTTCTTGGCTGCTTTCAGCTGCTTGGAAGAAAATGATCGTTTCTAAAGTTAAAAATGAAGAAAATAGCTTTCTAATATGCTGCCTAATGTGATATCTCTACATGAGAAAGAAGACAACTATTGAGTAAAGTCTTCTCTTCCCCTCCCTTTCACTAAGTCTTGAAGACTTGGAAAATCTGTTAGCATAGTACATTCTTTCTGACACATGCATTCATGCTAAAATTATCTAGGCAAAGTGAAAGGTGAACAAGAAGGTACTGAAGATGAGCTAAGTCGATACCCATGCATTTGAGTCATTTTACAAGTGTGGAGTTTTAGAGGTTAGCACATGAGTTGATCAGAATAGATGGGAGACATTTCTAAGGAGCGCCTGTGTGGGTGTATGCTGACTGAGCTACTCTTGCAGTCTTATTATACTCATGCCTCCCTTAAGGAAAGCCTCAGTGTAGGGCTCAGCACAAAAGAGGCTTTCCTGAATCACTTTTAAATTTATGTCACTGCAGAAAGACTAGGTGACCAAGCAGATCATTTGTGACCCCTCATTTGAGTCCACCACAGTCCTTAGGCAGCCCCAGGGATTGGTGTGCTCTGCTTGATTAGGTATCCAGGGCAGAGGGCAGGTAGGGATCCTCAGGACATCCTATGGTTACTTCAGATCAAGTCCACAGATGCTTGGTATGTCCCAATCTGGCAGTATCAGAACAGAATAGAATTTTATTGGCCATACATGGAATTTCACCATACATGGAATTTTACTTTGGCTCAAAAGCTCTTACATATACCTTAAACTAATAAATAATACCATCACATTAACAAACCCCCACTAACTCTAAACTTATCCAAATCAAAACCAAAACATCAACATAATCAGCTATTCAGTAGCCCAATAGCACGGGGGGGGGGGAACTGTTCCTGTGCCTGGTTGTTTTAATATACCATGTCCTATAACGATGTCCGGAAGGAAGAAGTTCAAACAGATTACGGGCAGGGTGAGAGCGATCTGCAACAATCCTCTCTGCTCTTTTCCTCATCTGAGCAATATATAAATCGTCCATAGAGGGCAAGCTGACTCCTATTATTCTTTCTGTAGTCTTGACTGTCCTTTGGAATCTATTCTTATCCTGTTTAGTCACTGAACCAAACCAGACCATTATAAGAAAGAACAGAATCAATGATTCCTCTATAAAACTGAATCAACAGCTCTTAAGGCAGGTTAAATTTCTTAAGTTGGCGCAAAAAATACATCCTCTGCTGTGCTTTCTTAATAATGGAACTGATGTTAACTGACCATTTCAAGTCATGGGAGATTATAGAACCCAGAAACTTGAAGGACTTCACCACTGATACCATATGGTCACTGGTAACATATGGTCAGCGGAGATAAAGTAGAGGAGTGCCTTCTAAAATCTATTACCATCTCCACTGTTTTTAGTGTATTCAGTTCCAGATTGTTACATCCACACCACAGGGCAAGCTGTTCAACCTCCCGTCTGTATGCAGATTCATCGCCATCATGAATAAGACCGATGATTGTTGTATCATCTGCAAACTTCAGAATTTTAACAGAGGGATCCACTGCGGTACAGTCATTCGTGTAAAGAGAAAAGAGCAACGGGGAGAGAACACATCCCTGAGGAGCTCCTGTACTAGTTGTTCGAGAATTGGACATGATTTTCCCCAGCCTCACCTGTTGCTTCCTGTCTGTCAAAAAGCTGGTTATCCATTGGCAGACATGAGCAGGTACAGAGAGCTGGATCAGTTTAGAATAAAGGGTAGCTGGAATAATTGTGTTAAATGCTGAGCTGAAGTCCACAAAAAGGACCCGTGCATAGGTCCCTGAAGAATCCAGATGCTGCAAGATATAATGCAGTGCCATATTGACAGTATCGTCCACTGACCTATTTGCTCGATAGGCAAATTGCAAAGGATCCAGTAACGGGTCAGTGATGTCTTTCATCACTGAATGAATCTATGAGTAGCCAGTTCCCACTACCTCAATGATAATTGGAGGTATAACAGTATCCAGCAAGCTATGGGTTATGGACGAAACAAGAAAGTGCTTGTGTCTGCTTCTGTTACCTTTTTCTACCCACACTGGGTGTAGAATCATTGCAGAACAAGCAAAATATTGGCCACATATTCCCCCTCTCCCCCTGCAAGAATGGGTGGGGAGTCAGGGAATACTTCTGGACTCTCAGCAATCTCTGGAGAACCAGGTGGCAGCGGTGGCTAGGATTGAAGTTGCCCAGCTCCAAATGGAGTGCCAACTGCAACCATACCTGAGCCGTTCAGACAGTGGTGAAATTCAGCCAGCTCTCACCAGTTCTGCAGAACCGGTTGCTAATTTATTGATATACAACAAGTAGTGCTGTAATAAGAAGCAGTACAAAGAAAGGAGGACATAGAACCGGTTGTTTATTTATTTGAATCCCACCACTGTGTTCAGACCTTGCCATGGTAGTCCATGTACTTGTGACTTCAAGACTGGATACTGTAACTCATTATATGGGGGCTACCTTCAAGGATGGTTGAGAAGCTGCAACTCATGCAAAATGCAGTGGCCTGGGTGGTTACAGGGGCTAGATGGTTTGACTCAGTTGGACCACTGCTTCAGTAGCTACACTGGCTGCCTATTTTTTCCAGTCTAAATTCAAGATGATGGTATTGACCTTTAAGGCTCTTCATGGCTTTGGTCAAAGCTACCTAAAAGACCACCTTCTCCCATACATTCCGGCCCGCTCTCTTAGGTCATCTAAAGGGGCTCTCCTTCAAGTGCCGCCTCTATCCCAAGTTAAAGGGATGGTGGCTAGGGAGCGAGCCTCCTCTGTAGTGGCACCACAAATATGGAATTCCCTTCCAGAGGAATTAAGAACTATGCCCTTCCTCATAGCTTTTTGGAGGGCTCAGAACATACCTATTTTGTCTGGCATTTGATGATGGATGGATGTTTGGAATAGTGCTGCAGCTTGACTGGTCCCTTGGATGATTTTGCTTCTCCCCCTAATGGCCCAACATGTTGGGTCTTGTCCTGTTTTTACATGTTTTCTGTATGTGTTTTAATGTGAAAATTAATGTTTTAATGCTTTTTTATTTTTTAAATTTATTGTGTTATATTGTACTTTTGTCATGTGACTCTGTAAACCGCCTTGGGAATTTGCTTTGGCATCGAAAAGGCGGGTATACATTCTTATACTAAATATAATAAATACAGAGTCCAATGTGTTTAAAGTTCTTTAACAGTATAAAATATTTATGAGGTTGTAGTAGGCTGTTTTATAGAGGATGTAGAAGTGGGAAAATTTGTACCCTCCATTATTTCCCTATTGTGTAATCCTTGTTTTCCCTATCCCCATGTACAATCTCTACCTTGACCCATAACTAAAAATAAATAAAATTATTTTCCGAAAATATTAATCGTAACTTACATAAATTTAAAAATAAGAGGCTAGTGCTGGCCAGTTACTGCAATGCTCTTGAACTAATTGGTTAGAACACTGGAAGGTGGGAACAAATCTACTAGTCACTATTTAGTGAGCAGAATCTCACTAAATCTATGTAGTGAGTGAGAAGTCTATCCCTTTTTCCTTTAATCTCTTTATGTAGAAGGGCTTGAGACTTGCTTCTTCTTTAAATGAAAGATACAAATTCAGAAAGGGAGCCTAGACCGTCTGAGGGAGAGAGGCCTCACAGATCCACCCCACCTTATCTTCCTCCATGGCTATGGTCCTGCAGAGCCAAATATTCTCCTTGAAACATACATGTTACAGACTGGGTCCAATGGTTTTATGGCCCTTCAAACACAGATAAGACTCATGTGAATCCACCATTTCCCCCCCAAAAAATGAACATGGGAAATAATGTGTCCTGGAGTTGAGCTGAAAGCTCCCCAAGCTTTCAAATGTATTTCATGTCAATCAGTTTAGCTGCCACAAATCTGCTTCATGCTGGTCTGACTACAATGGCATGTGGGTCAGTTTGACCCATGCTACAGCTAGAAAGTGCGAAAGTCTTCTTTGAGAATATATTTCCAGGAATACTTAGCAATACTTGGGATACTATTCTCCCATAACTGCGGCACTTGCTTAAAAATGAGTATTACTAATCCTGCTCTTGCTCTCTACCATAAATCTTTCTAAATAACTTGTGCCTTGCATAGTACATTCATCTCCATCTGCAATCATTCTTCAGATATTATCACTAACACGTAATGCCTTAATCTTCTAAAGTAAGGAAAAGAGATGCCATTAGGGAGCCAGCTAATGTTAGACCAGGAAAGGCCATAGCAGATCATCAGATGGTAATATGGAAAAATAACTTTGCAGATTTCAGATTTTGAATACACTGAATAGACTGGCTCCCTGAGTTACAGACAGTTGACTTGTTGCATTTGTGCAGGCACAGTACATCCTTTGCAGTGCTTTTCACAGTTGATAGTGCTGAGCCGACAAGAGCTATGTCTTTTGAACTATGTCCATTTTAATACCTGTACAGATCCTTGATACTGAACCAGTACCTAAGTAGGGGACATAATGTATACAAAATATGCATATTTCCTTACAAACAATCCAATCCTAACTCCCTACACAGCGATGCAATGGTGACAATATAGCACCCACTGTATCCCAGTAATGTGTGGTGAGGTCCAAGGTTGGGGAGGCACAGTGGGTGGAGTTCAATGACCCAAAAGTGATGGTGTTACTACCAAACTTCCGGGTCATGACCTTCTGCATTTCTGTTGAACAGACTATATTGTGATTTTAAACTTGCCCTCCTCTTTCTCAAAGAAAAAAAGTACAGATATCTTTTTAAAAGAAAAGCACTATCCATGACTGGAGGGAAAAATACATCCAAATTCAGATCATGCAGAGGAAGGGAAAGAAAAGAGGGAGCGGGGAGTATCTGGTGAGATAACATGGAACACGCATCACATCTTGGGCTTGAAAGGTTGAGTTTCACCATAACCTGTGGAGCACTTTGCAGAAAATTCCAAAAACGACACACATGTTTTGGGGCAACACCTGCCTAAATTCCTTCTTCTATACAAAGGTATAGGCACTGTGTCCCAATTTGTATCTGGTAGTCCTAACTATTCCTAAAGAGTGTGCTGTCTTTCTCTCTCTCTCTCATGATCACAAGGTGATTATATACTGGTAGTTTACAAATCAGGAATCTCTGATACAATAGTTACATTTAATTGTTCTTTTCTTCCTTAAGGATGTTACTAATTCAGCTGCCCGTTTCAATACATTCATTAAAGCATCCCTTCTTTCTTCTTTTCAGCAAATAGCTACTGGCTGCATACAGATGTTTAAAGAGAAATAGCAGTGACTTCCCCATTTATGCTACTTCCAATCCAGCACTGATAGTTGATAACTATAACTATATCTGCATGGGGGAAGATCTTTGTTGAAGAGTAAAAATTCAGTTACTCATCATCGTAACTATTCATTCTGATATCTTACAAATCATTAGAATGGTGAAGCTAATTAGTCTGGATAACAGCAGTTTCTGAGCTAGTAAATTTCACTAGCAAATGTTTTTTAATGCCTGGACATTGCTAGAAAGGCAAGGAAAACTTCCTCCCTCCTTCCCTCCCTCTTCTATTGCTAATTATGTTGCTGGGAGTTGGTTTCAATTTTATGCGGGAAGTACTGTTCTACAGAAACCTACCCAATCAGATATAGGGGGACTATGTTATGTAAGGCCAAGGACAAAGGATACACAACCATAATTTTTACCTTGGCTACCAGGGCCAGTTAAAATGCTTGACTCTTGAAGTTACTTCATAAACTTCATATTTCTTAGGATTGTTTGATAAGGTCCTAGCATCAGCAAAACTTGGTACTTTCTTTTGGATGCCAGTCAGGTTTCCCAATATACTTACAGAGTTCTTTAAGATGAATTCACATATGTGTATTAAGTCCATAAATTGTGGGCGCTACAGGAAATAATTTCTTAACATTACAGTATTGTAAGCTGCTTGGGGGTCTGGTTCAAATGAAAAGCGAGAATTAATTAAGGGCCCGATCCTAGGACTGGGCAGTGCCAATATCTCGGGTGCTGCTCTAGCAACGGCTGTAAGGAATGTTGCGGCAGCTGGGAGAAGAATGGTACCAGCAGGGAAGTTGCTGAGTCTCTGCACTGGTGGGACGGCTGCAGGGAACCACCAATGGTGTGTATCCTGTCAAGTGGTAGAGAGGCATTCTGGGGCAGAAGGCAGGGAAGGGGCAGGGACTCCAGCAGAGGCTGCAGCCTAATCCTATCCCCCCTCCCATGCCTTTGAGCCCTATATGGGTCACTTTGGTTCAGTACCACTTAAATAGCTATCAGGGTATCCTCAGGGTAAGGGAACCAATTATCCTGAGGGTACCCTTGGCTGCTTCCTTGGCCCTGTGGAATACAGCGATGGCCATTTCGGTACCACTGTACTGCGGTGCGTCGGCCAGTGTAGGATTGGGCTATAAATTAAAAAAAAATAGTCATGTGTGGAGCTGCCAAACATTAAGGCTTTCTTTACAACATATAAAGAATGTGAAATATTGTTGAGGCAAGTTTTTTAAACTTTTGAAGTGGTCTCACTGGAATTTGTTTTGTTTTGCTATATGCGTATGTGTATTACACTGCCAGTTTATATTAATGTATAAATGTCACTTAATGCATGTAAGCCACTGAATGCAAGCTACCTTGTGTGCACTTCTCTACATAAAGGCAGAGTATGAATTAAGAAACTAATTTAAAAGCTAGCACACTTTTCACAATCACTCAAATCCTGTTTGGTGGTGCTGGGGACTTCCAAAAGTAGCATTAGATTCACCGGCTTCCATAATGGCATATCACTAAGAGTAGTTGCCATTATCGTATCACATTTACAGTTATGTCCAGACACACCTGGTATACACACAGACACACTCACACACCTGGCTGGAGGTGTAAAAAAAAATACAATCCTTTTTTAACAGAGGGACTTCCTCACAGTCTACCCTACAAATAAAAACTGTTCTTGTACTGGTGTGAAGCTTATTTGGGTTTTGGCCAGAGATTCTGAATAGTGCAGGGCAAGATGCATAAATCCTAAACAAAAGGGAAAAGATTGAGGCTACAATCCTCTACATACTTTCCTGGGAGCAAGCTCCACTAAACACAAAGCAACTTACTTTGAAGTAGACGTGCATAGGCATGTGCTGTCATTTAGGTAAAATAGAAAACAGCATTAGAATCAGACCCATAAGCAAATAAAACAAAAGAGCGTTTTTTACTTAGGTACTACCTGATAAGACATAACATAACATAAGAAGAGACCTACTGGGTCAGGCCAAAGGCCCATCTAAACCAGCTTTCTATAGCTCACAGTGGACCACCAGATGCTTCAGGTAATACACAGGACAAGGTATTTGCTTTCTGTTGCCACACCTGTGCAGCTGGCTCTCTGAGGCAGCCTACTTCTAAAACCAAGAGATTGTACACAACCATTACAGCCTATAACCAGTGATGGACTTCCAGAAATCTGTCCAATCCCCGTTTAAAGGCATTTAGGCCAGACACCATCACCACATCCTGTGGCAAGAAGTTCCACAGCTGCATTACATGCTGGGTAAAGAAAATTTTCTTTTGTCTGTTCTAACTCTCCCAATACTCAATTTTAGTAAATGTCCCCTGGTTCTAGAGTTGTGTGAAAGGGAAAAAGAACATCCCTCTATCCATCCCCTGCATAATTTTGTACATATCAATTGTGTCCCCTGTCAAGTGCCTTTTTTCTAGACCAGGGAGTCACCAAACTAAGACCCTGTGGCCACATCCAACCCACTACAATATTCTATCTGTCCTATAGCAACTTAACATATTTGACATTTTTACTCATTATATGTATATTATTTATTAGTTTAAGCATGGCATTGTTTCTTTGTAAATGTCACATTTCTCTTTTGTTCTGAATCATATCATGCTGATTACAAAAAAGGTCTGAGTAAAACGTATTAATTCATTTAAATTTCTTTCATTCATTTATAAAAACCGATATTTTTGGCCTGCAACAATCTGTAAAATATACATTGTGGCCCGCATACTGAAAAGTCAGGGAGGGGATCACAGACTGAAGAGCCCCATACACCATAGCCTTTCTTCATTAGGGAGGTGCCCCAGCCCAGTAATCATTTTTGTCACTCTTTTCTGCACCTTTTCCAGTTCCACTATGTCCTTTTTGAGATGCGCCAACCAGAACTGTATGCAATACTCCAGATGTGGTTTTACCATCAATTTGTACAATGGCATTATAATCTTGGCCTTATATATGACATTATAATATTGATCTTAAATGTTGAAAGTTAAAGAAAAGGACAATCAATTTAGTTCCCAATGAAGTTATTAATCCATACCTAGGTAAGTATAGTTTCCCTCAGCCAGATAATTACAAATCTCTAACACATCATCTGGATCGCAAGAAGATGGAAGACAAAAAGTGGTCAGAAACAAATTGTCTTATGGAATAAAATGGCTCTCTGATGTTTAGGGTAAGATCACAAACCAAGCACTTTAATAGCAATAAGTAGCATCTCACTTGCACATTCAGAAGTCAGATAGCCTAATTCAATGTATGTTTACTTGGAAGTGAGTCTCCCTAAGTTCAATTTAACTTGTAGATTTGATCCCAGCTGGGAAACAAGATTCCTGCAGCATCTTGTCTGCCAGGAAGCATGAAATTGAACAGAAGAATGATGAAACGGCTAGTTATGCTATGTAGCATAACAGATAAATACAAACCCAATATATAGAATAAGCATGTCCCTTTTTTCCAGAATACAAAATATAAATCAATAGTTAGAAATAATAATTTGGCCACCATTACTGATGGTTAATGGCAGTTAGTGAGCATACTGGTCAACTGGGCTCGGAAAGTCTCAGGTATACACATTACAGACTAAATTCCCTCCTGCAAGTCAGCTGCATTCAGATGGGATGCATGAGTGCAACTAAGAACAGCTGTCATGTTATTTCCAAGTGCCTGATTTCATACTACAATCTGCAAATTAATTGACAGATGTATACAATCACATGTACAATGCCCTATAGACTTTTCAGAAACATTTTGCATACATACAGTACATTATGTACATAATGGATGATCAATGTTCCTAAGCTTTTGATCCACATACCAACACTTTTACATAGTTAAGAGCCATACAAAACAGTTCTGGTTGTTCTTGCAATGATTTCAATCAAACTCCATTATGTCTCCCTCTCTTCATCTTAATTTTCCCCTCTGCCAGTTCTCATACTGCTCAGTACTCCTTCATTCCTCCTACCTGACCAGTTATCTGTAGGGATCTGCATCGGTCTAGTCCTGCTGCTTTTTCACCCTGTGTCTGCCTCAGTTTTACAATGACTGAAATAGGAATGATGAAAGAATATGTATTCTACTTCATATTCATATGTGAACTGTGAGGTTCAGCCATGTCTTTGTATCCCTACTAAGTACTTCTTTCATGCATGTAAACTTGTACATTCTCTCCACAATATTTAGCACCAGAGTCTCTTTTAACAGGAAGCAAAGCAATGGAGCAGAAGCTTTGGCATCCCAGGCAAAAGCAGAATGAGGAACAAGGGGGAAATGGGTTTTTCCACCATTGTCTTGGTGTAAGTTGTTTCTGCAAACATTTACGGACTGTTGGGATGGCAAGGGTATGCTTCCCTTTGCCTCTCCCACCCTTGGGGAACTTGGGTTGCAATCTTGAACGTGCATTCCTGAGAGTATTCGTCACTGGACAAAATGGGGCTTACTCTGGAATAAACTTGTATAGGATTGTGTTGTTTTTAGAGGTGTTCGTTTCCAGGGAGTAAGATAGGATTACAGCCATTACTGAACACAATGGACTAAATAAGGTAAATAAAACCATTTTAAAACATCTCTAACTGTTGTTCTTTATTTATGGGATAACAGAAAGCAGGTTCCCTGCAGTTGTTCCTTCCCTGGCTGATGGATGGCACGAGGAAGAATTGTACATCTTGACCCAATAAATATATCTACTATGATAGTAAATTGTGCCCATGATATCAATGACTACTAGAATAGTCACCGTTCTGAATAGTTTAAAAATGTGACTTTTATTATTTTTAAAACAAATCTGAAGGTTTATCAAGTCCCCACCACACCTTTAAATCCTTCAACAGGTGTCAAACTTGAGCAAGGGCATAATCTTAACCAAATTATCAGCGTTGGGGCAAGGACAATGCAGCTCCAAGGAAAGGGAACAAACATTCCCTTAGCTTGAGGAGACCTCCCTGACTGCCCCCCAACAGCAGGATGCAGCACATGCCCCATTGGCACAGCTATGTCAGTGCTGAAAAGTTGGTTAGGATTTGGGCCCAAGTCATCCCTCTCTTCTCATAGGACTGCTCTGTAGAAATAGGTATCCTTTCCGCCCATGGCGTAATCTTCCTCAAACATTGATAGGACAATCTGATGAATTAACATAATCTCTAATCTGTATCATCTAATCTTGCAGCTGCTCTCTCTATGTGGTTATATAAACTGCCTGGTGTGTGTATTATATATATATGAACAAACAGGCAAAAATTTTAACAAAAAGAAAAAATGTGTTTTTTAAAAAAATCTTTTGTTGTTTGGGGAAAAAAGTGGGCTTTCTATAGAAGAACCTTCAAAACAACAAACAGCAGGCAAATTATTACATCCTTGGTGAGAACTCACAGACCTTAAGGATCTTATTGATGTATAATCACTGCTACCATCACATTCCTTTAATGATTCAATATGAAGTCAATACAGTATTGCCAGCAGTAATTGTAGCCCCTTATTAGCCCTATTCAGTTTTCAGGGTTGACTAAATGCCAATTGTTATCCCTTCTGAAACAAATTACCCTTATTTGTTCATTAGTTTTAAAACACACCTGTTTTCTTTGCTGCTCCCAAAAGTAAACAGTTACTCCCTCAGAACTCATTTTTTTTAAATAAATGTATTTTTTTAAAAAAATTCAGATGTTTGTTTGGCGGACAATTCTGCCCTGAGGGGAAGGCAAGTTCTGTGTCCATAATGCATTGTGTCCCTTCTTGGTTTTTTATTTTTATTTTTAATTTAGTTATTATGCTCCCCCACACCTATTATGGAGACACTTCTTAATACATAGTCAGAGCCGTTTCTACAGGGATGGCAAAGCTCTAAGTTTTGCAAGAAGCCTTACCCTGTCATGTAAATCCCTCCTCTCCCTTGCTGCTGTAGCCAGTAAGCAACGCCAAGATGTTGCTGTTCCCTGTGAGGATTGGCTAAAACGGTGCAGGAGAGGAGGGATTTCCACTGCAAGGTAAGGCTTCTTGCAAAACTTAGAGCTTTGCCATCCCTGTAGAAACGCCACTGTACATATACTGTACATAGTGACCTATAAAGATTAGGGACATCGTGCCAATTCTCTCCCCTGAAGCGCAAGCCTCTCAGCAGCGCCCATGCCAAAACCCCTCACAGCCTCAACCCCGCGCATTTTTCCCTCTCAAATCTGGGGAGAGGGGAGGAGCCTCTCCTCAGGAATGCCCATCCCACTCAAGCTCCCTCCCTCTCCTTCCCCATCTGCCCTCAGCTTCCCTAGCCGTAGTACCGTACTACTACGAACCCCTCAATCCGTCGCCTCCATTGGTTCACGATGCCCCGACACGTGATCCCTCCAGCGCTCGCTCAGCCTTCTCCCGCCTCAGCTCAACCGCCTCGACAGCGGATTTGTTTCCAAGGCGACCCGGGAGGGAGGGGGACGAGAAGAGGAAAGAGCGCGCGCGGGAGCGCGCGCGTTGGAGCCTGTCCAAGGTTTGGGGCGAGCGGGAGGAGGGAGCCAGGGCGCGTGCCGCTTGCACCGGTTAGGAACCACGAGAGCGAGCCTGGGTTGTGGGGCGGAGGAAGGAATAAGTTGCTTGATGCGGAGAAGGAGAGAAGCACGCGCCTGCATGCGTGCTCGCGCTGGAACCCCGGACTTAGGAGGAGAGAGAGAGTGCGTGCGCGCGCGGGCGCGCTAGCCTGATCCTTGTGAGCTGCAGCTGCTGTTGCAGCAGAGTGGAGCGGCGTGCCTGTTAGGATCTTGGGCAGCAGGTATGTGGCTCTTCCTGCACTAATTGCCCTCTTTCTCCCTCTCCCCCTCTTCTCCTTCCACCTTCCTCGGCCTCCGCAAGGCGCAAGTGCTCACCTGCAATGGGAGGCGCTGGGGTCCCCAATCCCTATTGCTCTACAGAGTCCTGCAAAAAAAAAAAAAAAAAAAAATGCAAGCAAGCAGAGCCCGGCCTCGGCGACAGCAGAGCATCTCTTCTTAGCGTGTGTGTTCGTGTGTGGGGTAGAGAAGTCCCTCTGGCTAGGCATCGGGCTTTCCTGTTCCACTGGCGGGCAATGGGCATCCTGTGCCAAGGAGCAGGGCATTCCCCACTGCAGAGGGGAGGATAAGGAGGGGTATCCTCTGCTAGGTTGCAGGGCATTCCTCTTGCAAAAAAAGACTGAGTAAGAGCAGGACATCTTCCACATTAAGTGGCTACCTTAGGTGGGAAAGGGGGGGCTTGCTCTCTGTGGGTGGTCTCTGAGGCACCCTCTTTGCCAAAACACAGCAAAAAATTTTTTTTGAAAAAATGGGGCATTTCTCATATGAAGATCTTCAAGGGGCTCCAGGCAGCGGATTCCCTATTGTCTCTCCTACCCAAATACTGGGTAGATGTGGTATTGCTTTGTGGGAAGAGAGGCTCAGCGTTCCTCTTCCTCTCTAACCCGTTCTAAAGTCAGGCTGCAGAGGTAAAGATTAGGGCAGTGAATTTCCCTCCGTCAGGTTCCACATTAAGGTGCATAGTCCTGTGACAGAGGGAGCTCATCTCTTCCCATCACCACCATGGTCACAATAATGAACTTTGTGGTTTTCTGTAGGGTTGCTTTCTCACTTCCCATTGGAAAAAGAACATTTTTCCCTGAGTTTCCCCTGAGGGAGGCTATTTCTTCCCAGTGTTTTTCGCTCTTTCATACCAGATTATCAAATTCTGCCACAGCAGGAAATGCATGCTTATATTTTCCCTTAAAAAGCAGATGATGGGTTACCCCATTGTTGGTATCCCTTCTTGCGTGCTGAGATGCCTGTAAATTTGTTCTGCATTCTTTCCACCACCAAATACAATGACTGGATTTGCTGTTGAATTCTTAGAGTTGATTGTATGGCAAGCCATCCTTTGCTTTGTCACTGTAAAATCATGTGCATGTTAGCCTGGGTCTAATGAGGAATTAATCTATGTTAATCTTTCTGAACCTATGGGAAGTACCCCAGTGATCCATAGATGTCACGCTTGGTTTGCAATTCAGAGTAGTTTTCTTATGTGTGGTTTCCACTGGGGGCCTTTTGTGAGTGGGATTATCTGAGCAATCCTAAAGCCAACCCTTAAGAAGATTTCAGTTTCTTGAAAGGTGGTTGTGTATCTGTAAACTGTCATCACCCTAGTCATTTTTTTAATAATATACAGGGGAAAGGGGGCAGGATTAGTAGCGATAGTCTACAAGAGAGGAAGACCTGGATTGCTTAGAAATGTTCACCCTTAGATTTAACAACCCCCAATGATGTTGAGTGTATTTCCTGAAACTGTGCCATGCTGGCATCCGTAAAACAAAGGAGCTTTCACTAATGTCTTGATTTTAAATCAATATCTCCTGGATATTTCATGGTGAAACCAGTTATTTAAAAAGTATATGACACTTCTTCACAACTAGCTGTCTTGTGCATTGCTTTGCAGTTGTTTGCACATCATTTTTGGGTAGCCCCTGAACCAGTCAAAATGAGTGTCTCATTTTTGTTTATTTGCATCTTTTAAAGTTTGCTTAGGTGGCTTTTAAACCATGCCTTTGTTTTTCCTGTTAAATGATGATGCACATTGTGGAAGCAGCGTTTTGGCCGTTTGAGAATGACAGGCCAGTGGTTCTCGTAGGCCAAAGTCATAAGGATACATATTTTAAAAAGAGAGTCTGATTCCTTGTCTAATTTCTCCAGCTTTATCTTGAGTAAAGTTAAAGTGTTGGAGATCCATCAAAAGATAAGCTTTGTGAAACTCCTGTGACTAAAGAGCCTTTCCCCTTTTGTCTTGCTTCTCTTTATGCAAATTAAATGCTGCTGCTTTGATCTGTAGGTCTGTCTTGCAAGCTATTTCCCAAATTACTACTCTGTGAATAAGTTTAAAAAGTGCACCTGTCCCACCTGCATGTATCTGTATGTGAAAGGTTTGCTTTAGCAGTGGGTCTAGTAAGTTTTGCCCATAGTGAGGACCTAATTGCCAGACTATTTTAGGCCCATGAGCTTGTCAACATTCTGTTTCATTGCTTTCATTATGCTGTCACTGTTTTTAAATTTGCATTTACCACCTTTAAGCTATATGCCTGAGCTATCCAGCTTTAGAAATAATTCTAGAGTAACTAACAAATATCTTCTTGATTTGTGAAGTAATTGGTTGAAGTTGCTTACATCTCAATTAACATATATATTTGCAACCTCCCAATGAGTGAGTCCTTTTGCATGAGAAATGCAAATTCTGTACTCTTTGTGATCCTTGCACTTATTTTATAAAATTTTCCCTGCCACTCTTATGAATGACTTGCTACTTCATGTATTTCAAGTCTATTGGAGAAGGGGGTGGAGATGTTCTGGGTCAATACCTATGCAGATAATTAAACTGTATAATGCATATATGTTCTATAGAACTGTAGGGTTGAAAGAAAGCATCTGGACATCATCGTAAGTTGTGTGAATGAACTGCTGGCCACTATGGGGCTTGTAATTCCAAGTACTATAGTTGTTTCAGAATTTATTAATTCAGGGTGATTATCCTAAATTAACAGCCTCATCTTGGGCTCATTTTCACAACTTTGTCAGGATGGTTTCTTCAGTTAAGAAATGTCTCTATTTAATGTAGTTTATATCCTGCTTTTAAACATGAATTCATAAAGCACCGTACAAAACTGCCTTGTTTGCTCTGGTAGGATGCTGTGAGGATAGATGGGGGAGTGTGACCCTCTTGATTCTCCTGTATCTCTTGGTGACTTTCAGTGCAATTGGCCATGGCTTTTTCAGTGCAATTGGCCATTGGTTACTTTGCTCATTTCTTGAGGGTAGGGGGTCTAGAAGGTGGTACTGGGGAAATTGCTGTATCCTTTGGCTTTAGGGTTCTGCAGGATTCTTGTCCCCCTAGGCTGTTCAACATGAAACCACTGAGTAAACTCATCCTGGGATCTGGGTGGCAGAATCACCAGTATGTAGATGATACCCAGCTCTATCTCACTTTTTCATCTGATCCCAGGGAGGCAGCTGACACAGTGGAAATCCTGAACACGAGTTTGACAGTTGTGTGGGACTGGATAGGGGAGCGCACACTGGAACTTAATCCAGACAAGATGGAAGTGCTGTTTGTTGGATGTTCTACCAACAGGAATTTTTTTCTGACATCCAAATTGGCCATGGATGGCAGTTTTTATTTCCTACAAGGAACTGGTGAGGGAGGGATGGGTGTTTAGTAGGTTTCATGACTTAAGAACTGGTCACTTGTGTTTAATAAAGTTAAAGCCCAACCTCACTCTGGTGTCTTCTTGGGGGTGGTGCAAGGGTAATAGGCTACTTTAGAATGCCAGATGCAGGGCAGTGGCAGCGAGACACAAGTATCTGGTTGTCTTGTGTGCTCCCTCGGGCATCTGGTGGGCCACTGTGAGGTACAGGAAGCTGGATTAGATGGGCCCTTGGCCTGATCCAGCAAGGCTTTTCTTATGTTCTTACCTGTCTGAGAGGTATGTATGCTACCTGTCTTTGATGAAATTGCACTTTCCCATAAAGAGCAAATTTGCAGTCTAAGGATGCTATTTGATCTACACAGGAGTTTGATAACTGCTGCACAAATGGTTGAGGATCTGGATATTGTCACAGTGCATTCTCTCATATGCCTTGCTTTACACTCTGCCCATCAATTTAGGCCTTGCTCTGGGTGACTGCGTGATGGGGCTCTACCAACAGGAAGAACTTTTCAGTGGTGTCAACAGACCCTAAGCAGTGTTGTCATGCAGCCGGAATGCTGGGCGGGAGGAAGGGGTGAGTGGCAGTCCGCCCGTTGTGTTCCGGTCTGTTTCGCCATCTTTCCCGCCCCCGCGGGAGCGGGGAAGATGGCGAAACGGACCAGAACGCAACGGGAGGGCTGCCGCTCACCCGTTCCTCCCGCCCAGCATTCCGGCTGCATGACAACGCTGACCCTAAGACTTGGTTGGCCCCTATACTTCACTCTTTCAGGAGATTTTTTTTTTAAAAAAAAAACACATTGCTATTTTGTTCAGCTTTTGACGAGGGTGCTGAGATAGCCTTTAATTTGGATATTTTTGTTAATACTTTTTCCCTTAATTGTGTTTTACCCTTTGTTTGTAAGCCACCTTGGGCTGCCCTGTGGCAAAAGAGAGGGAATGTTCTAAATCAATAAATAGTAAAAACGACTGAACAGAATAAAATAGGTTAAAGGGAAGCACAGTAAAAGCATTTGAAAAGCTCTCCAAAACAAATCTCTCTTCAGCATTCTTTTTGAAAACAAAGAGGAGGCCAGCCTGATCTTCCTGGTGCCATTACCATTAAAGCCCTGTTCTTAGAATCTGACAATCAAACATCTGCTATAGTTGAGCAAGGGCGCAAGGCCCCAGCAGTTGATCTGAAAGCATGGACAGATCCATATGGGTAAAACCAGTTTTTCAGGTAATGGGGTCCCAAAAGGTGGGCACCCCAATCCTAATCTGCCCTGGAATAGGAAGGCTAGCTGGTCTGCCCCATTTCCAGCATAGGGTTGGGGCTGCATGTAGTGCAATTCAGAGGAAGGGGAATTTATTCACAGCAGTCCCAATAAGATTACGTGGAGCTGCACCAGCAAAATCGCTGATGTAACTCCAAGCAGCCCATATAAGACTGCCCAGGTTGGGGGTTAGGATCCGGCCTAAGTGCCGGAGGCTGGTCCCAATCAGCTCTCCAGGCCAGTCCACCCATGGGCCCACCCTTCCCCTACCTGATCTGCCTCCTCCCCACTCCCCGACCTTCTGCACCTCCCTCCCTTGGCCAGTCTCACCTGAATGGTGCATCCCACATGGGGGAGGCCATCGCGCATCCATGGACTGGCCTCCCTCCCCAAGTTGCTGCAAACGCGCTCTATAGTGCATTTGCTACACCCTTGGACTTTCACAGGACACTTGAGCTGCACCAAAGGGTGCCTGGGATTGTGCTGTAAGTGATGTAAAGGTTGTTGTGTATACTTTGAGCCCGGAAGCAAAATGGCAACCATTGCAACTGGAACATAATCAGAAGAATATGGACAGCTGAGTTCCTGTTCTCATTGTGGTGTATGCATTTTGCACTAATTGAAGCTTCCATAGTGTCTTTAAAAGCAGCCCCCTGTTATGAATGCTTCAGTAATCAGTGTGAATCAGGCAATCAGTGTGTACATAACTAAGGCTAGATCTACTGTTTCCAGATAAGATTGCAGTTGGTGCACATGCTGAATTTGGAGAAGGCGCACCATGCTATAGTAGTTACCTGGGTGTCCAAGGACAATGCCGAGGATCCTGCAGCATCCCTAAACTGTATCCTTGCTCTTTCAGTGAGAGTGTGGCCTTGTCTAAAATGCATTCCTCTATTCAGCATGGTGGAACCTCTGATCGACAGCTCCTCCATCTTATCTGAGTTACATTTCAGTTTGTTTTCATCCAAGCAAGACCCCTTTCCCTGCATAAAGCGGGCAGGACCATATCTGCAGTCATATCCCCATTAACCTTCAGGGCTTGTACTCTGAAATAAATGTTCAGCAGCAGCAGAGCAAAGTTGAAGGAAGTTTTAACCGGTGGCTGAGTGATTGTATGACAAGCCTAAAGTTCTACCCTATATCATCCTATGATGTTTTATTTATGTACTGTGTTTCTGTCAGTGGTCTCAAGGTGGCTCATGTTACAAAATATAAATGGTTGGCAGTCTAATAGACAGTGTTTCGAAAGGAAGAGGGAAAATAAGCTAAGTTCAGGTACCACTGCCATTGCATAAGAAAGTTCTGGGATGGAACCAAATAACAGTTGGCTCCGGCCAGTTTGCTAGAGAGAAACTTCCTAAAGATTGAGTTAACTTCCTAGGACCTTGAGGTGTGTGCTGCCCCGTTTACCTAGTGGAACACCAGGTACCATCCTGCCTCTGCTATTCTTCCTTTAGTGCTCTAGTCCACCTTTCTCTCCTTTTTTGGAGAGAAAAACCTTTCTCTTCTTTGAAGAGAAAAAAGACCTGTGCAGTGTCTTTTCTAGTAGCTGGTGGTGTTCTGCATTTTTAAAGATTTTGAGCCCTTTGGGGACAGGGAGCCATTTAACATTATTATTATTATTATTTGCCTGTAAACCGCTTTGTGAACATGTGTTGAAAAGCTGTATATAAATACTGTTGGTTGATTGATTATAACTAGGGAAGAACAGTGCTATTCCCTTTTTATTGATGGTGGACCTGTCTGATATCCCATCACAACCTGTGGTTATTTCTGTGGATTTTGTGGCAGGGAAAATACCTTGGGTGAAATAAATTCCTCCTTTCCTATAATTGTTATTAGAACATGCCCCCACTCTCCCATTTAATGCCCGCATACATGAATCTAGTGAAGCTAATGAGGTTCTTTGCTCTCTCTGCTGCTTTGATAGTCCAGTCATTTTCACTTGCCCTTTTTACTGCATCTTCATTTTAACTTTAATAATTCTATTATATTAACCTACCAGTTGCTTTGGAGAGTTCTGTCCCATCATGCATCTGTTATGTCTGTGCTGGCTAAGAAGTGTGCCCTAAAGTGCTGTTGTGCAGCCCTTTGGCCTTTCTGGGAATTCTTGGGATCCCAGTTTTTAATTAGAACAGTATCTAGTGTTTGTGACTTCAGTGCATAAGATTCTTGCAGTGGCATGTTCAAGCTTAAAGACTCAGAAACAGTGAGCTATGTAAAATGTTGAGATTTGGTTTTTCAGTTTTGCAGTTCATATGAGAAGACTCTTCTGCTGAAGAATATTGGTTGGAAGCAAGAGGTTGACTGTGACGTGGTATTTACCATATTCTTGTGAATGCTATCATCTGCATCCTTCTAAATATATTAGTGGACTACCAGCTCAGCAGATATTTATGGTTTTTGTGTTATGTACCCTGCGCTATTCTATACTACTGTTTCTCAACCAGTGGTACAGGTACCACCAGTGGTACTTAAGGTGGGGGCTGGTGGTACACACGGGATCTCTGGACCCATGCTGCTGGGCAGTGAGTCCAGCAAAGCAACATGACCAACAGCAGTTGGAGGCTTGTCACAGCGAGAGAGCTGCAAAGCATGCTTTCCCGCACTCAGAAAAGCCCTTCCATCCACCCTGAGCCTCTTACTGCCACATCTGGCCTCCCAAACCAGAGGTTACAGGTGATGATGTAATCACCAGTTAATTCCCATGGTACTTCCAATAGGAGGACCATGTGGAGTGGTACTGTGAGGACAAACATTGAAAAATGCTGGTCTATATAGTGGGCAAATCAGTAGAAATCATCAGAGTTGTTTGCAATGGCATATCTGGCATATCTGGAAATTACTTTTGTCACAGGACTGTGCAAAAGGTTCTGTGGTGGCATTACATTTGTTTGGGAGTTCTATTGCCTATACCAGTGGTTCTCAAACGTTTTAGCACTGGGACCCACTCTTTATAAAGATAGTCTCTTTCTGGGACCCACCAGAAGTGCTGTCATTGTGACACCAGAGCCTGCCTTTTTCTTGAGAAGGCAGCAATAAGTTGGGTTATTTCTCAGCCATTTTACAATAGCAAAGTGAATCAGCAAGGGGGAAAAAGTCCATTTACAAGCAAAACAACTACAGAGCTCTTCCCCTTTCCAGCTTCCCATATTTTCAATATGGCTGCTCTGGTGCTTTGCAACCCCCTGGTGGGTCCTGACCCACAGTTTGGGAAGCACTGGCTTATACTGTCCTGTATTTTCATTCTGGAACTCAGTGATGACTAAGATTAAAACATTGCCAAGGAACTGGGGCCAGAATTTCAGAAAACATCCTGATCCCAGTCATACCTGTGTGGTAATGAATCTCATTTATTTCAGTGGAACTTATTTCCAAATAATTGTGCTTAATAGAGATCTACAAATGCTGGCTTGGCTTCCTAGTTAGTCTTTTTTTTTCCCTAGTGGCCACTCCCCTCCTTTTCTCCCCTGCACACACGCTTGAGTTTGTTCTCATTTCTGTTGGAGTATGGAAAAGGTAAAACAAAGGAAAAGAAAGCAGGGGTCAGTCCCACTACTTGAAAGAGACACTCGAAATGTCTTGCCTTCTTCAACTGAGAACTCTGAGAAGGGGCTCTTTGTGTTATTGGGTGCTGTGCCCATTGGAAGTCCTGGAGAACCTGCCACAAGGAAGTTGGTGAATGGATTTGTGGAAGCATGTGGGTTCTGTAGGATTGTGGGCGGTCTAGAGCTTTAATACAGTTAACTTCTAAGGCCAAAAGTCTCATGCCTGGTTAAAAGGAAGCCTTGGCTGAGGTCAGTGCAAAGTAATGTTTAGTTTTCCCGTTTGGAGGAGCAAAGTAAGAGGGAATGAGCTCTTCTAGAACTCAGTCCTAGTTGCCTAAATGTTATTAAGAGCGCAATCCTAACCTGGAGTTAGGCCAGCAAAGTTTGGCTGGCACAAGGGACACCATAAAGTATGTTCGGACCACTCTTGGAGTCAGAGAGGCCAGCACACAGACGTGTGCCATCCTCAGAGAGTGGTCCAAATGTCCTTTGTGCCAGACAAACTTTGCTGGCCTAACTCCAGGTTAAGATTGCGCTCCGATTGTGTTGTGTGTGATTGTGGGCTTTTGGTCAAACCACACATTCAAACTTTGGTGTGGTAGCCTCTTAAAAAACCCAACCATGGAAAGGTTCAAATAGTGAAGTTGTTTTGATTTGTTCCTTTTTTCCTCACCATACCAATATAAAACATGAAAAGAGAAGGGTTTCATTAGCATGGTGACTGGTGCCAAAATTATTGTTTAGGGCAAAGCAAAGGTGTTGGAAGTCATTCTGTACTGATTTGTGACACTGCTCTGGTTACTGATTTGAAAGCATCAAGTTGTTCCCTTAAAATTCAGTTTCCAAAGGCTATTGCTTATACCATCTATCTTTTGTGGCAGGCAGTTTGCCTATACTGGGTATAATAGTTTCTTTCTTTCAGGGTGGTGTTGAGTATGAGTGAACTTACTCTGAACTTCTGTGGTTCAGAGAGTTGTACTAACGTGTGCCTAAGGGTGTGTCCTTCAAAGTGTGGTGGTCTTTTTGGTGATCATGTACCACCAGTAGGTAATGCCATGTCCAGGTATAGTAGCATTATCTTCAGCCTTAATTTGGGTATGGATTGATGTTATAAACCTAGGATGCCCCATCTCTCTTCAAAGGCTGTTATGGATCTGACACAGGATTTTGTATTCCCTGAACCATACACCTTCATTTTCTAGCTCCAAACAGTGGTACATAAATATTCTTAATAATACTGTGTTTCGGTTGGCTGCCCTGAAAGCTGTAATGAATGTTGAAAGCAGAATGTACTGTGCAAAGTAAATCTTTGCTAATTTATTACATTTGCATGATTTGTAGGAAAAAAGTGAGCTTTTCTTGGTGTAGAATTTTACTGGAATGTGTGTGCATGCAATTTGCAAGTGCTTTTCGGGCACATCTTAGTTGTATTCTGCAGGAATTCATCTAAGCTGATGCTCTATATCAGCTATTTAGTGTGTCATGGCACATTGGCGTGAATTGTTGGCAGGTGTGGGAATTTGGGGGGAGGGTCATTTACTAGCCTCCCACCAACAACACCCTGTTCCTGGTTTGCCTTGATAATTTTAGCTTTTTCTCTGTGTGCTATGAGATGAAAAAAGTTGGAAATCGCTGCTCTATGTTCAAAATCTGTTTTAACTGTGTGATGTAATAGCTCCCAAAATGTGGGTTCAGACCCACCAGTGGGTCACGAGCCAATTTCAGGTGGGTCGCGAAGCACCTAAAACATCCATATTGAAAAATATGGGAAGATGGGATGCTGGAAAGGGAGAGGGCTATGTGGTTGTTTTGCTTGCGTCAAAGTTGTAAATACTCTAGACTTTTTTCTTTCTGATTCACTGTGCTATTGGAAAATCGTTGAGGAATAACCCAACTTATTGCTGCGTTCTGAGGAAAGTAGCAGGGCATCACAATGACTACACTCCCAGCCATGACGTCACTTCTAGTGAGTCCTGGTCAGATCGTCATTCTAAAAAGTGTGTTCCAGTGCTAAAAAGTTTGAAAACCCCTGATGTAGTGCAAATGGCTGTCAATGAATGACTTTTTCCTATCTGCTTGTACTCCCTGGTTGCTGTATTGCAAATGGTTCTCTGGTTGACAGTATGACTTTTGAAAAAGTTTCATTGTTGTTCAAAGTGCCATGTTAATATAGCCATGTGAGTGTGACTTGAAGCCTCCTTTGCCTTATGCATAATCAGAAATGTCATTTGATTTTGATTTCCAGAAAATAGTATTGGTGATAGATCACCATCAGAACTATTGATAGCTCCAAAGTGACCTACTGCCTGCCACTGTTTTTTTTTCTTCCTACTTTCTCCTATGTTTTTAAAAATCCCATTGCAAAAAATGTCTTTCCCCACAGAGTCTATGAACATGGCCTCCATAAATATAATTCTTCCGACTAGAGAGTAAAGCTTCTGGTATATCTCATTGTAGGACTAATAAGTTCTCATAAAACTTATGAGTTTGGAGGCACTGTTTTGAAGTGGTTCCGCTCCTTCCTGGCTGACAGATCCCAGAAGGTGGTGCTGGGGGACGCTTGTTCGGCACCTCGACCTCTTAAGTTTGGGGTGCCGCAAGGTTCCATCTTATCCCCCATGCTGTTTAACATCTACATGAAACCGCTGGGAGAGGTCATCCGGGGGTTTGGAGTGGGGTGCCATCAATATGCTGATGACACCCAACTTTATCTCTCCTTTCCCCCTGATTCTGAGGAGGCGGTTGAGGTCCTGGATCGCTGTCTGGAGGCGGTTGGGGGCTGGATGTGGGCGAACAAGCTGAAATTAAATCCGGATAAGACAGAGGTGCTCTTGGTCCGGAAATTCACAGCTCGGGTATTGGACTATCGCCCTGCTCTGAATGGGGTTGCACTTCCTCTGAAGGAGCAGGTTCGCAGCTTGGGGGTTCTCCTGGATCCACAGCTACACCTGGAGTCCCAGGTGGCGGCAGTGGCCAGGGGAGCCTTTGCTCAGCTTCGGCTGATTCACCAGCTGCGGCCGTACCTGAGCTGTGCGGACCTGGCCACAGTGACCCCATGCCCTAGTGACATCTAGATTAGACTATTGCAATGCGCTCTACGTGGGGCTGCCGTTGAAGACGGTCCGGAAATTACAACTAGTACAGAACGCGGCGGCTTGGGTGGTTGCTGGGGCACATCGGTTTGACTCTGTTGAGCCGTTGCTTCGGCGACTACACTGGCTGCCGGTTCTGTTCCGGGCCCAATTCAAGGTGCTAGTTTTGACTTTTAAAGCCCTTTACGGCTCGGGTCTGGGGTATTTGAGGGTCCGCCTCCTTCCATATAATCCTACCCATACTCTCAGATCATCTGGGGAGGGGCCTTTTGACTGTGCCACCAACAGGAGAGGTGAGAGGGGCGGTGGCCAGGAAGAGGGCCTTCTCGGTGGTGGCCCCCCAACTTTGGAATACCCTCCCCTTCCAATTGAGAACTGCTCCCTCTTTGCTAACATTTCGGCGGGGGCTGAAGACCTTTTTATTTCAAAAAGCTTTTAACTGTTGACAGGCTATATCTTGATTAATCTTATGATCCACGGGGCTTGTTTTTTTTAAAAATTTTTAAATTGTATTTTAACATTGTTTTTAAATTGTTTTTTAATGTTAAATTCTGTTTTTATTGTTTCTTTTATTGTAATGCCGCCTTGGGTGCCTTCGGGCAGAAAGGCGGGATATAAATCCAATTAATAATAATAATAATAATAAAAAATAATAAATAATAAATAATAATAAAATTGTTAACAGCACAAGTATGCTGAGAGTGTTCGTTTTCGAAGTGGTGCCCTCTGTTTTATGCCAAGCCACAGAGTCAATGCTGCTTTTTGAAGGGGAAGGGTTGCTACAAATGTGTGCACCACCTGCCATTCTTCCTCTGTAAAATTCCCTTTCCAGGTTGCATCTACAAAGGGGGCATGCTGAGACCTCTGTGGCGAAGGAATTGAGAGAGCCGCGTCTTGATGGCTGCTAGAAAAACATCATTGGCTTTCTGGTTCAGCCAACATTTGTGGAACCTTGCAAATGGTTTGCATTTGGGGAGCGGGCTACGGGTTTTGGAAGAGTTTGGAATGAGTTTTGCATGAGGCTGGATTGGATATAGAGAAGCAATTCAGTTGCTTAAATATGATTAGCATTTAACTAGAAGATGGAATATCTGCTTATTGCTTAGCTAGTCAAAAGCATCGGCTTGTCAAAGTAAGAATCTACCCCTCCTTTCCAGCCTGTGCTGATGCTTTGCTAGTGTGATCAGATTAAACTGTAATCTTGCAGGGCAGGGCCTGGGTGCCTCTCTCTCTCTCTCTCTCTCTCTCATTGCTGTGTAGCTATATATAAATATGTAAAGCCACTGTTCCCGAAGACTTATTTGTTCAGGACTGATGCATCATTTCTGCTGGGAAAGGACAGTTGGAGAATAGCAATTTTCAATCCTTTTCATCTCCTGGCACACTGACAAGGTGTTAAAATGGTCAAGATGTACCATCAGTTTTTTGACAATTGGGAAGACACACTGTGCTGCCAGTAGGGGGCTCACATCCCCCAATGACCCTACTAATAAATGACCCTCCCCCAAACTCCTGTGTCACACCTGTGGACAATTCACAGCACACTGGTTGAAAATAGCTGCTTTTAAAGTTACTAGATGATGATCTTATAATTCTTTTCCATTTTCTAAATTAAAAATTGTTACCCTTCAAAATATGTGTCTTAAAACTTTTTAGATAATTCAGGCTCCCATGCACCATAAACCAACATACTGTTGCTGAAAGTTTGATGCTAGCACTTAAAAACTGGGGAAAAAAAGTTTCAAGATACCATTTGAGATTCTGACCATGGCTATGAGCACACAGTCCTATGTTAAACTCCCATCGAATTTTAAGGCATCATGTCTGCACAGAGCTGAAAATTCCTAATGGGCAGCACCAAGATTTCAGGCAATTAGGCTGGGCTTTCTCCAACTCTGACCTCCACTGGTTTCAGGTTTAGTGGTTTCAATGTCTTTTGTAGCTCTTTAAGTACCAATAGGCTTGCTTCTGAATCATTTTGAACCATCATTGACTTTCAGCAGCAATAAAAGATTCATAAGAAATGCCAGGATATAAACTCTGGGCATGTGATACTCATTATTTTTCTCAGTCTGTATTGCGATTTTCTCTCTTTTGGTAAATTAACACATTGTGATCAGTGCATATTAAATGTGTGCATTCCCTCGTGTACTACTTTTTTAAAAAAATGGAAATGTGTGTGAGATGTTGAAGTATATAGGCTATGTGCAGTTTCTACATAGAATTCTCAGATGTTTGTTCCTTGTAAAAAACAAATTGAACTCTGGCCAATCATTTTATTAAGGTATTTTGGATAGAAAGCGTGATTGAAATGCAAATGCTCAGTTTGTGTATAGTTGTTTTAAACAATGTTTATTTGAGACTTTTCAAAAGAGTGAATACCACTTAGAGTCATTGTCTGTAGCCTATGTAATGTGTTTTCCTTATTGAACATGGGGGGTGAGGTTGAGAATAACCAAGGGTTTCGGAAATAGTGTGGTTCACGTAAGAGCTTCTGATATGTTCCCTTAGGCAGAAATGATTCTGTAAAAGTTGTGAAATTGGACATTCCTGCAAAGTGGGATATTTTATCATCAGAGGGCAGGTTTTGATTGTTAGGGTGCAATCCTAGATCTTGTTCTATATGTTGATATTGAGCCTTTGGATATGAGAACTAGGAAGACCTATGGAACTTGTCATTCAAGTTTTTGAACTACCTCCTTTGATCACTCGGCATCTGAGATTCGTTTTTGGATGCCCCTGCCATCACAGATAAGGTTTGCCACAGTTTTTCAGCTGGGACATCCCACTTCAGAATGATCTCCCCAGGGATGCTCATCTATTGCCAAAGGTAGTGATTTTTGGTGCCAGGTGACAACCTCTTTATTTATGCAGGCATGGCATCAATGTATTTATTCATGCAAGGGTTTTATTTAAAACCATTGACATTCGATGTCGTTCTATCGTTTTAACTGTGCATTTTATATAGTTGCTGTTTTGTGGTGTATGTGTGATTTTAAAAAATGATTATTATTACTTTGAAAGGTACCCTGGGGCCTTGAAAGGTAGGGTATACATTATTTAAATCAACAAAGAGCCCCTGAGTATGCGCTGGGTGCATTCCTTCCTTGCTGAAGAAACGCAGCCTGCTGCTTCACACATGGGATTAGTGAGCAAAGCTTCCTGCTGGCATGTGTGAGTTTCCAAGTGGGCTTGAGTTATCATTGCTTCATAAACTTTGCAGTAGCATAGTATAGTTAATCAGCCTTTGCTTTGTTTGGATATTTGAAAATGATCCATTAGGGTTGCACTTGGGGCTTGGACTAAGACTCCCCAGCACCTGAAGGGAGTATGTCAAATGTGCTCCCTTATCTGGCAGAATACAGCCTGCTACCTTGGCTGCTGCTCCTTTGCTCCTCCTCCTCCTCATCTTGTTCCCAGGATTCAAAAAGGCAGAGAAAAATGAAGAGGAAATGTGGAGAGGAGAGGCATATGCGTTCTCCCCCCCCCCCCAGTTTGCTGTCTGAGGTGCTTGCCTCAGTTGATCTTGTGGACAGATGAGCCTTGGTTGCCCTTGGGTAAGATAAATTATGGACAAATCGGGAGGATTAAAGATGTTATGAATTATTACAGCTTAATTTTTGGCAAATTGTCATCATACGTATTGAGTGCTACTTGTAAAATGTGTGTTTATAGTTGTAAGCTACTGAAACATTGGCTGTACTTGTCAGAATTAATTGCATCCCCATTTCTGAGTTTGGCTTATCTTGATGTAGATTTTTTTAAAAAAGCTCAAAAAAGAATTATTACTTAAAACATAACAACAAAGCATTGTATCCCAGACAAAGAGGAAATCGCATATATGTAAGAAAAACTGAAAGGTTCACAAGAGGTGGATCTGCAAAATTGACTTCAAACCATCACATACTAAGCACTAGAAGAGGCCATACACAATTATCATTCTAATATCATTTCAGATTGAGCAGTGACATTCTTGTGCAGAATTTTGATTTAAAAATTAAGTGCAGAGTAATCAAAAGCTTTGATATTGTTTCATCTTGTTTTCTTCCTGTTCACCCTGTAGGTTCCTGCTGTTTTAAAGATTTTAGGTGATAGGATGTCCATGAGTAATGCTGAGCAGGCTTTCTACACTCTGTTTCCAGTCTTTGAGAAACCTACCTAAAAGCTGCAACTCCATCTATACTTAATTTGGAGTATGTCCCAGTGGTGCATATGTATGACTAATTGCACAATCCTAACCTGGAGTTAGGCTGGCACAAGGGATTTCTGCCAGCCTAAGAATGTCACAAATGCACCGGAAAGCACATTTGGACCACTCAGGAATGGCGCATTTCTCTCCTATGATTGCTCCCTAAATATTCATAGGGATTGGGCTGTGAGTGTTACTCTTAGGAGAGTTATGGTAGGTAACTTTGATAGGTTCCTTCATAGGACTGGGAGATGGTGGAGATTCGCTGACCTTACTGCTGCTCTCATCCTATTGAAGGAAATGAACACAGCCTCACTGGTGACATTGTCAGAGTTCAGGTTTGGCTGGCTATTGAGTTCCTAAGTGAGAAAAAGTGCTTATTTCTGGTCATGACCTGTTTAATAACGTCACATTCTGCTTATGATATCATTTTTGGCCCTCAAGAAGGCGTAATAAATTCTGTTTGGCCTGCTGAATGAAATGAGTTTGACACCTCTGTTTTAAATGGAACAGTGTCCATAATCCCACAGAGTTCAAAAAGACCCCTTTGATATATCAGGAGTTGCACTGGTCCACTGTCTAGGTCAGGGATTCTTAACTGGGGGTATATCCCTTAGGTTTACGGGAACCAATTGATGGGACGATCTCTGAACAGTTAAAGTTATTGGATTAGATTAACTATCACCATTATCAATATGGATTGGGGCATTCCTAGCTGATCATATGTCAAGTAAAACAAAGCTATTGATATCTTTTGAAGTCGTATTGGTACCTAACAGGACTGGTGATGATGATTTCAACAGTCTGGTGCAGGGGGCATGGAGAACATACTGGGGATCTGTAAAAAGCTTAAGAACCTCTAATCTAGATTCTCTTGCTGTGGCTGTGCATGTGTGCACCTGTGGTCAGACATATACACTATAAATAAGGTCTCTAGCAGCCTTGGGAGCACAGGACGAATGGTCTAGTTGTGACCAACTGTAGGGGGTGGTACTCATTTCCGTTTCTAAGCCGAAGAGCCAGTGTTTGTCCAAGGATAAGTTTCCATGGTCATGTGGCTGGCATGACTTTACGCCAAGGCGCACGGAACGCCTTCCGGAATACCTTCCCACCAAAGTGGTACCTATTTATCTACTTGCATTTTTATGTGCTTTCAAACTGCTAGGTTGGCAGGAGCTGGGACAAGTGACAGGAGCTCACTACATCGTGTGGTCTTGAACTGCCAACCTTCCGGTCAGCAAGCTCAGCAGCAGCGATTTAACCCACAGCGCCACCATATCCCTTCTATTAATTCATAACTTATTATTATTAATAAATACAATTATTGTTTCATTCTACATGTCTCTTTCTTTTTGGTCTGTTGGGTTGTGATAGTTTGGGAAGCACTGAGCTAAATGATTTCAAAAGCTCTATTCAGCTGAGATTATTCTTCATCTCCCCACCCTTAATTGCCCAGTAAGCATCCCCATTGATCTTGCTTATCAGGCTGCGCTGGGGAGCAGCAGCAGACTCCTGTTGGTCAGAGGTTGGCTGGGCTCTGGTATGGGCCTCTGCATGGATCCCACCTGTGGAGCCACCCCTGATTTAGGGTGCGTGTACATAGCAATGTCGGGTCCTAGACATTCCTCTGCAAGAAAATACGAAAACTCTACAATTGTGCATCTGTCATTCAAAAGGGTGGGGCCAGCAGGATACAAAGTACCTGTTGACTGACTGACTGACTGACTGTATATGGATGAAGTACTCCTACACTAGTTACAGCTGACATATGATACAGATACCTGATATGTATTTAACTGAAAGCTATGTAATCAAGACAATTTCACATTTCTTCCTCCAAATGGATGATATGAAGTGTACTGAAAATGCCACAGTGCCTAGAAAGTTGAAACTTGGCACACACATTATGCGGGTTGGTAGGTTAGGATTTTTAATGGTGCAATAGACATCAGGCCATATTGTTCCAAATGCTGGAGTGGTTACAGCACTCTGTGGAGGCTGTATATTTTAGGCTGTTTCCTATAACCTTTTCTGCTCAAGTACAGCATTCTGTGTGCACAGTATGATAGTTCTAAACAATTCCCTCAAGGTCTTACAAGGAGGTGAAGTAGCCAATCATTTTTTAAACTGTGCAGTGCACCTATTATTGCTTCTTCCATGCAATCGAACTAGGTCCTTTTGCTGCAGATCTGCCTGGTAGTGGGAGTTCACGGAAGTGCGTGGCAAGCATTTTAAAAATGTGGTGATTTGAGAGAACAAGATGTATGCAGTAGTTGGGTCTCCCTCATAAACTGGCATTGTTTTGGGGAGACCACACTTCCAGCCTTTAGGAGAACTAATTCAGTTTTCTGTCAGTGTACTTTGAACATCACTGGCTTACTGTCTGAAGCGCAAGGAGTGTACACTCACGCACACATGCACGGCAGTGTCCGCAGAGGTCTGTCATGCACCTGAGATACAGTCATCACCCTGATTGACAAGTAGGAGGACACTGAGAAATTCCACTATGACTTCAAAAGGTCCACCCCACTATCAACCTGATTTTAGACCAGTCAACAGTTTTTGGACCAGCAGGTTCACTGTCTGGACATTAGTGCACCCCATTTTTAGCTTACACTCAGAATACACAACAAATTGTCTCTGGCTAAGCCCTAAGAAACATTTCTACCTAGCTTGTTGAGCAGGGACTTGTGTTTGTAAGGATTTACAGATATGCCCCAGTATCCACTGATTTGGTGTCCATGATTTCAGTTATCCACGGATACTATGGATACCTGGGGGGACGGACTGTTTGTTGCAGCAAAACCACTGATATTTCCCTATCTTTAAAAAGGCATCCCCAGTATCCATGGTTTCAGATATCCACAATGGAATTCAGAACAGAACCCCCCAGATATCAGGGCATGCCTGTACATTGAGCATTTGTAAAGCCACAATAGCCCAACAAAGTGGGCAAAAAACCCACCAGGTTGGTACTCAGGATTAACCTAGTGCATAACTCATGGCAAGGCAGACCTCGAAGAGAAACTGACAAAAGATCACTTGCTTTACTAGTCCAGCATATCATTACTAGTCATATCATTTACTAGTCCACCATACTAGTCCAGCTGGCAAAGATGGGAGTACAACCTTGAGGACTTGTCCAGGCTTGACTTGCGATTGCCTGCTGAGGCTTGATGGCAGGCAGCCAAAGGAGAGAACCACACTGTGAAGGCTACATCTAGGCCTGAGGATTGGCGGATCACAAGAATACTGTAGATTTGTAAAAAAAACCCATTGAAAAAAATGGTGGTTTAGACTAGCCTGCTCATGTAAGCCACCCTGGGCATTTGCTTCGGCATGGGAAAGGCGGGGTATAAATTCTTCAAATAAAAAATAAATTAGTGAGTTATAGCCCATCCTGGACAGTTGCCCTCCCTGTTCACAGATCTTGGATGGTAGGCCTGTCCTTGCTTACAGACAGCTCTCTAATCTGAAATACCAGAAGAACAGGCTACAAGAGAGAGACACAAACACAGAGATCAGGCCCTGCAACAAACTTAGATGGCAATTCCATCTGCATATATATATTTGGGCAACACTAGTACAAGACCCAGGGCCCAATCCTATCCAAGGTTCTGGTGCTGATGCAGTTGCAGTGCAGCCCCAAGGTAAGCGAAAAAATGTTCCCTTACCTTGAGGAGGCCTCCTTGACTCTCCCGCCACCACAAAATGCAGCGCACACCCCATTGGGCCAGCCACGTCAGAGCTGTAAAATTGGATAGGATTTGGCACCCAGTGACATAAGCTGTACCCAGTCGTGGGATTCAAATAAATCAACAACCGGTTCTATGACGTCATAGCCGGAGCAAAAACAAAACAAAACTGAAGCCACCCAAGGTAAGCGAGTGGGCGGGGCCCGGCCATTTAACAACCGGTTCTATAGAACCTGGGGGAACCCCCTGAATCCCACCACTGGCTACCATTGGGGGCTCACTTCTCTTGCTTGTATCCTAATATGATGTGTGTTATTGCTTGGCCTTGATTCCCTTCTGCTGTCTGCACACAACAGACACGTCAGTCTCCATGCAAAAGATTGAACAATCACCTGACACACAAAATGGCAGTAATCAATGGGAGAACATTTTTGTCTCCCAGGATGCTCTGTTGCTGACCTGGAAATTGCCATTCTCTGATCAAGAAATTTTGAAGCCTAAACTCCATCCTGAAACGACTGTAGAAATAAACTTCCTGGTAAATTTCCATGTGTTTAAGTACAAAGCTTGAATTGAGCTATCCATTTCAGAAGATTTCTGTCCCACCTTTGTGCACCAAGTGCTGAAGGCAGCTCACAATATTAATAGTTTCCTTTTGCACTACAGGTGTTGTGTTAGCAAAACTAGGATGACTACTGCTTGTGGTTGGTTGCTGTGTTCATCTTATATACTGTACATTTAAGCTTTGCATAGACGTGCTACAGATGGTCCCTCTTCTGTTTCATAGCCATTTGGCCCCATTTTTATTTATGTTGTTTAAAAATATTTCTATTCTTCCTTTTCCTTCTTTTTTTAAAAAAGTGCCCAAGTTAAAAACACAGTAACCAATAATTAAACACAGTCAATCCAAAACATCCAAAACAAACTGCAGCAGAAGGGGAGCAAAAACATCAAATATTACAATATAACAGAAAAGACAGAATGAAACCAGACAGTCTTCAACCCCAATCAGAATTGGGGGTCGGGGGCCAGTCCTTGCTCAAAAGGGAGAGGGCATTTTGTTATTGCGACACCACTATGGAAAAGGCCCAGCAAATGAACTTCAGCTGATGATGAACTTCAGCTTAAAAAGGGCCTTCCCGGATGTCCTTAGGAGGATTGGGCTGTTTTCATATGGGAGAAGGTGGTCTTTTAGATACTGTGGTCCCATGCCATGCTGGTCTGTGGTCTCCATTTTCCTTTTGCCCTAGAATGTAATGGCCTTCCCATGAACGCCTTCCCATGAAACTATCAGTAAGGTAAGCCTCTCCCGTACCCTGATGGGGAGTTTATTTTAGGAATAAGAATGATGCTTGACAGTCTTGCTGTCATAGTTGTCTGACTTCTGCTGCCAGCCCTGTTGCCAGATGTTCCAGCGAGCAGGCGCACGCACAAGCAATTTGCCCCCAACTAAACCATTTAGACTGCAGTCCTACACACACTTGGGAATAAGCCCCACTGAATACAGTGGAACTTTACATACTTCAGATTGCATTGCCAGTGAAAAGTGGTCAGTGAAA
This sequence comes from Lerista edwardsae, assembly GCA_029204185.1. Lineage (NCBI taxonomy): Eukaryota > Metazoa > Chordata > Lepidosauria > Squamata > Scincidae > Lerista > Lerista edwardsae. Next base: position 7,714,554 of record JAJKFI010000020.1, read on the forward strand.
AGTACTTTGTCAAAAAGTGGTAAAGGCGAGCAAATTGGGAATAGGAATATAGATAAGAGAGTCCAGTCTCTCAGGGGAAAAAACGATGACATTACAGAAGGGATTACACCTCCTTTTTTCAGTAAGCATTTGAAAGGGTCAAGTGGTGATTCTAAGGTTACTGCCTGTAAGAATAGCATAAAAAATTTAATCCAGGATAAAAGAGATGGCCAGGATACAAAGAGCACTCTAAATATGTACTGATACTGTAAATATATATACTTTTCCTCTGCAACTTGAATAAGAGTTCATATAGCGCTTGTCTCCTAAACATGAGTCATTCATTTATTCGAGACACACACGTGCGCGCGCGCGCAAAGAAATGTGATGCATGACCAGGACCAGTTCAAAACTTGCTGGCACACCAAAGTCTTCCTACATTGATTTGTTAGTACACTAACCTCCTTCCTACCTCCGCCCATATTTCTACTCTGTACTTTTTCCTTTGCATTTGCAGGGAGCAACAAGAATGATGGATATAGGTGCCCCCCACCAATCTGCCACCTGAGACAAAACCCTCAGTTGGTCTCATGGTCAGGCTTGCCCTGTGTGTGAGTATGCATGTGGCTTATAGTAGGTTTCCCAGCTGTGTGGCTTTTTTCCAGTCTGCAATCTCACAACTGCCACATTGGTTGTATCCATGATCTACAAGTTTCATGTCACATTTCTTGTTAAATCCATACTAAAGTCATCGAAAAGACATAACTGAATCATAGGCGGAAGCTTTGTATCTTTTTTTTTTGTTCCAGAAGGAATTGTTTTATGATGCACTAGTTGAAAAGTAGCTACCTTTTTTTCTGTTTGTTCTAGTTATCTAGTTTGGAAGGAATCTGGAAAAGCTTCAATTTTCTTTCCAGTAAATTTTATTTAGGATCTTTTCCAGAAGGCTGGAAAATGTCGGCACAATGCTGCATGACTGCCCAATGAGGAACTTCAGTCCTGTCTATTTTCTCCTGTTATGTGCTGTAATTGTAAAGTAAGGAGTGGGGGATTATTTAAATATTCATTTCTTCATATTATCTCTTTCAAAAGGATACCAGTTATGTATTTGCAAAAAATACCTATCAGTTTGCATGGTGCTCTCTATTTTCTGTTCTTCCAAAAATTCCTCTAACTTCATTGCCTCTCTTTATACATTACCCAAATAACTAATGAGTCAATTAACGTCATTAGACTTTGCTAATTGAGACATGAGCAGGTTGTGAAAACTTGATTGTGCCCCAATTACTAAAGCCTATTTAATATGCTATATATGGGAATATCCAATCATTGCAGGATAGATGGATATGTACGTATGTGGGTGTTGGGGGATGGAATGGTAACTCCGTGATTGAACACATGCTCTTTTCCCAGAGAGGGGGGGAGAATATAAGCAAGCAAGTTTTAGCACTGAAAGTGATTTTTTGGGAGGTGGGAGGCTGAACTCTCTTAGCTGTCTAGTAGAAGAAAAATGAAAGAAAATGTCTCCTGTTAGTTAATTTTCTTTTAAATTGCAATCCTGTACACACTTACCAGAGAGTAATATCCATTGAACATAGTGATGCTTACTTCTAAGCAAGCATGCACAGGGTTGTACTATACAGTATCAGCAAAGCTTGGTATTATGTTTTGTCAGAATCCAGGCAAGCTGCTTAAACCATTTTCAAACAATAATTTTCATATTTGTGTATATGATATAGTTCAGTAGCAGATGTAGTTGCAAACTATAGTTGTTCTGTTTGGCTGAAATTGTAAACCGTGTTTTGCTGGGAATCCAGAACTAAAACAAGGAATCGTCATATCACACACACACACACACACACACACACACACACACACACACACACACGCACACACGCACAGAGAGAGAGCGAGAGAGAGCGAGAGAGAGCACATGAGGACAAATTCTTAATGCCATTCATGCTTAATGCCAAATCATGGTTTGAGGTCACATCCGAGAAAGCTGACATATTGTAGAAAATTGTCATCCATGGTGGGCTAAATTCTACCCTTGGGTAACACTAAGAGTGCTCTGCATGACTTAGAAAGCACAGAAGCAATGTCTGACTTTGGCACCCCTCCCAGTTATTCAGAGCCTTTGGAATGATGGTTCCTTCTCTTCCTCTTTGTGCATGGGGTATGGAAGAAGGAAAGAAAAGGCAGACAGTCAAGGAATCCTTTGTGTGTTATTGGGGGAGTTACTTGTAGATAACTCTGGGCTGCTTGAATGTCTCCACTCCTCAATTCCAGGCCCTCAATATAGAATATTCCTTCTGAACCTGTAACTGTGGTAAGGGTCTTTTCACGGGTGACACCACATTTTGACAACACCTACCACAAATTTGTTAGCATTTAAGTGACAAGTTGATATCTCTTTATTCTCAAAAGTGTTATTCATTTTAATCAATATATCTGCCTTAACATATGTCTAAATATGTCTTGCTGTGATGTGGGTATCATTGATAGATTGTATTTTTGTTTTGTTGTAAGCCTTTTTGGAAAAAGTGACCTGCAAATTCAATAAATATTTCCCAAAGAGTTGCTTGTGATTGTTGCTTTCATGCCTGCCCCACTGTGCCACTGTAAGAAGCAGGAGACTGAACTAGAAGGACCTTTGGCTGACCTTGCAGGGCTTTTAAGTTTTGGTGTTTTGTTTTACAATTACTACGTGTGTGTGTTTTCTTGGTGATATTTTTTCCAAAATTTCTTAAAATAGCAAATTGCGGTTTGTGTTTTTATTCTACATTCTCATTCCAAGTTCTCCTTTTTATTAATTTTAAATGCTTTAAAAGTGCATTAGGTAGATGATATAGGTGATATAGTGTCAGCAGATGCAGCCACAGTATTATTTCTAATTGGAAAAGTCATCTATTTTAGTTTCTGGAAAATATCTTAAACACCAAATATTTATCCAAATATTTTATTCCCCAAAAGGTGGTGTTTAAAAACAACAACCACCCCTAACAATTACTCAGGAAACTGAATGTGTGGATGTCCCATATGGGATGCAGGGAAGCAAGTGGAAGCATTCCCTCAGTCTCGCTCCACCCCAACTTGGGGAAGAAATCTGGTCTGGTCCAGGTTAGCACTGGGAGGTTATCTGGATCAAGCAATGCCTATCTACAGGTCCAGTATGCAAGAGGAACCAGGCTTTGCCCTTGTGGATGCTATCCTTATTTTACTACTTCTCTTACATGGAAACGAATCTTTGGTACATAATGCACAAGTTATCAATTGGTGTGCTGCATGACAGGGGCAGTCAGACCTTGTTTTTCCAGGGTGCAGTCTAATCCCATAGTTGTCAGTGTCTAATTGCGTCTTGCATTCTGTGTTGTGCTGTAAGCCACTGAGCTCCTCTGAAGCAGAAGGCATGAGATGGCACACCACATTTTGATTAATTGCTTGGTCTAGTCTGGCAAATGCTTTACCATATGGGGCACCAGGATGTAGCTGTTTGCAAACGTACAGTCTTAAACAGGCAAGAATATTTGTCATCAGGAGCTCAACTAGAGTGAAATGTTTTGCAGAGAAGATAACTATACTTCATATTAATAGCGTGACCTTGTGATGTTATGCAGTTGGCCTTTAAGATATACATTTTATGCTACAAATTCATAGAGTTTAAATGCATCTTACCTGGAAAGTTGCCCATAATGTTAATGAAAGATGATGGAAGGAAGCTATTTCTCAATACTAGCAAATTTCATTTGGAGCAGAGTGCTTTTTAATTTAAAGAGCTTGCGGCTCCTTATTGAATCTGACTTCCCTTTTTTCCAGGGCCACAACAGGAAAGGATGCTTAAACCTGGTCATAACTGAAAAATTGTGTAGCATACAATATTGGAACCTGGTTTTCAATATAAAGTCACATTACTGTTCCTAAAACCTATTTTTATAAATCTGTGGTTCGGATCTATAAAGGCAGGTATGGTGCCATATTTTGGTAGATTATCCTGACTTTCATTGAAAAGTATCTCAACGAATTGTACAGATAAGACTGAAAATGTCATTGTAAGAATGAAAAATGATTGGAATCAATTGTACAGTCTCTAATTGTGTCTGTGTGTAAGAATTATTGTGGTGTGTTTTTAAAGGGCTAATATGAAGTTTTACATATTAGTGGAAAGCCTTGACAATTTGAAGAGAGAACCTAATGTGCTAGGAAGGACTCTGGCCTTAAAAAAAAAAGGTCAAAGCTGCTCTGCATTGTCAAAAAAAGTATGGTCTTCTGGGGATTGTGGCAGTTCGGAATGCAGGACGACTTAAAAAATTGACTGATTTATGTGTAGCAACAAACATTCTTTACATAGAAAGTTAGAGCATCAGAAACAAATGCTCATCGTCAGAGAGGATACTTCTGTGGAGTGTCCAGTGTTACCCTAGTGGCATTTTTGAGAGTGGAAATGCATTTTGGTCAGATAACTTGGCAGAGGGAACAGGGTTAAGCATGTGTATACATGCACGAGAGCACAGTGTCATGGATAGAGGCTGAACTATAAATTGGGACTTCCCTGATTCAAATTTTGCCTCTGCTGTGAACTCACTAATTGGTCTTGGGTAACCCATGCTTCTTCTTGGCCTCCGTGCCCTGGCTGCAATATGTAGATGACAATACCGTACTTATCTTAACAGGGTTTGTTGTAAGAACCACATTAAGATAGCACATGTGAAGTGCTTTGAACACTCAGAAGTGCTGTACAGTACAAATGCCAAGTATTATTTTTGAAGACACCATTTTCCCACCTCCCATTGCCCCTCTGGATTTTGCTTTTCCATTTTAGAAAGGGCAGCTGGGGTAATATTTCTTTGTTCAGTTTGACCCTGATGGTAGCATTCTGTAGGCATAGTTCTAATGTGGGAGTGCATTCAAACATGTGATTTCCTCCTCTATGTCCATTCTCAAGTGCCTCTGTCCCAGAAGAAGTTGCACCACAAACTTTTAGTGAATGTGTAAGTTGTCCTTATGTATCTTCTAAAATAAATGTTTGCCTCTTAATACTATTTGGGTTTACTATAACTTCAGAATACTGAAAGCACTTCACACATGTTCTTCAACATGTAAAGTAGGTCAGTATTGCTGTCCCCATGTTACAGATGGATGGCTGAAGGAGTGACCTGCCTATGGCCATTTATTGAGTCTGAAACAGAGGCACGATCTTAAGCAGTGACTTCCTCTGGTGCTCAGGGCCCAATCCTGTCCAACATTCTAGTACCAGTTTCAGCCGCAATGAAGGCCTGGGGTTAAGGGAACAAATATTTCCTTACCTTGAGGAGGCCTCCATCCCTGTCCTATCACTGCAGGATGCAGCACATGCCCCATTGGCACAGCTTCATCAGTGCTGGAATGCAGTCGTGGATCCAGGGGGGTGCACAGATGGCAAGCCTCATGGGTGCCATTGTGCAGAGTCCACAGAGTCCGGGCACTTTTTGGCCCTCCCGCCCTCCCGTGCGCCTGGAACGCTCCGAAATGGAGCTCTTCCGGGTGCAGGGAGGCATGGCGGGGAGACACACGGGGGCAGAGCGACGTGCCGGGGGCGCGGTTTCATCGCCTTGCCATGGGGCGCGCTCCTGGCCCAGCCCGCCTCTGCTGGAATGTTAGATAGGATTGGACCTTCAGTCTTTCATATTACAGGGCTATATTACACTGGTTCTAAAGTACAATTAGCCAGCAAAAAATAAGTGGTAACGCTCTTAAAATCCTATACTCATTAGGTCATGTGAGTTAAGTTATATTTTCTCTCTCATCCTTTCCTTTTGGATAAATGGTGATCGTCAAAGGTTCTTGTTGTTTTGAAGTGTTTATGATGAATACATACAGCTGAGCAGAATGCTCAGTCTTTGGAGATATTAAAACCTGGAATGGGAATAATCTCAAAACTGGTAATGTATAGGATTCCAACTACTGCACTAAACTGACTTTAAAATAGTTAGGATTAAAGATCCCTTCAACACTATGTACAGTACTTCACTTTGCCTGAATGCAAATATATAAATTTAGTATGCAAAAGGTTTGATGTTGCTTGTCCAGATGTAAGAGGAGGAATTTCCCTCTGGATTTTGGTGATGGCCTCAAAAGTTATAGTTTTCTATAGTGCAGGTGTGACATTTTGCTTAAAGTTTTTTTTTGTAGAACTTGCTCACCTAAAAGATTTTCCAGATGTGCGTCCTCTAGAGATTTTGCCGGATAAACTTGGCATGTGACTGACAGATCTTTTTTCTATGTAGTTGTGTTAATGTCTGAATATAAGGCATGCTTTTCTTCCTCCCACTAAGAACTCCAGTTTCAGTCTCAGCTGCCCAGTATATCATTGCCTCTAGGTGACTGTGGGTTCAATCCTAACCAATTGTCCAACACTGGTGTAAGGCAGTGCAACTCTGTGGTAAAGGAATAAATATTCCTTACATTGAGGAGGCATCTGTGACTACTACTCCACTGCAGGATGCAGCACATAGCCCTATTGGCACAGCTGTGTCAGTGCTGGAAAGCTGGTTAGGACTGTTCCCTGTTAGAGGGATGTCTACTGGGACTATATCTCAGTGGTAAAGCACTGCTTTACATGCAGAAGGTTCCCTGGCATCTCCAGATAGAACTAACAAAGACTTTTGTTTGGAACCCTGGGGAGCTGCTGCCAGTCATTGTAGATAATACTGAGCTGGATGGACAAATAGTATGGCTCTGTGGATGACAGCTGCTGATATGAATATCAGTGTGGAAACTCAAAATGAAGGGGACTAATCTAGGAATGGACGACAGGCACTTGTGGGAACTATGGGAATCTCCCAGGGCAAGTAGCAGCAATCTCATTCAGTACCACAGTAGAGGCAAAGGGGTACAGTCCCCCTCCCCATGCTTTGATTCTGATCTGAATCCCACCCACCGCCATTGCTATTTAGTAAATAAAAGTTAAGGTCTATTTTGCTGGATTTGCAAAGTAAAGCTAAGCAAAATAAAGCAAGTATTCTTTAGTAAACACTTAGAGCCAGTGTTGAGACTTTGTCTCACACACTTCTGTATCGTCCCTAGTATAATGATTAGTGACAAATAAACCTGCATCCTCATTTGTCTTATTTATCTAGGAAATCGGACACAGACATTATCTGTTTTTTGTTAGCCTCTAAGAGCAAGTTATTAATGCGAACAGTAGCTGCTTATTTGCAAGTAATTATTCAAAAATGAACTATACTGATCAAATCCCAGAAACATGTCTTGCAACTTGAAGGTCAGTTTATTAGGTAACATACCGTGATGTTACCTAATAAATGCAGATCTGTAGATTTTTTTAAATCTTTTTTTAAGTGTAAAAAGTGTTGCATGTTTATGCATATATATTTTTTATGCCAATAAAGGTTCTGTACCTGCATCTGATGTACTTAATGTGAGGGTATAGTTCGGTCCTGAGAGTTCTTAATTTCTAGGCACCATCATGGTTTGCTGTCCTAATGGTACTGCTTTTCTGCTTCCAGGTGTGAAAAGAGCCTTCTTTATCACTGGAAATCTATTCACCTAGTAAATTTAAAGAGCAGCACAGTACTTCATGGAAGACATAATGGGCTTCAAAAGTGTTTCACTTTAGAAAGAGGGATGGCAGACGTATACTTCAGCTAATGGAATATCTCTGCAGCATAAGGTGAGATGCCTGAAATCAGGGCTATCGCTGTGGTGCACAGGTAAGGTTGTCTTATGTGCTTCGGTGGGGTTGGGTCCACTGGGATTGGCAATTCTGGGTTTTGTTTCTTTAATATTTTTGCTTCATTTCCCAAGTCTCTAGGAAACTCCTGTTGCAGTGTCTAAAGCAGGGCCCTCCAAAATACGGCCTGCAGGCTGGATCTGGTGCACCAAGAAAAGCCTCTCAGGCATGGCAATGATGAAGCCTTATCTGCCTCTTGTCATCATAGAAACTCGGGCTGGGCAGCCGCTTTTTCCCAAGAAATGGGGGCACAGAGCCTTCTGCGTGATTGGAAGCAGTTGCTCCTGCTCACGTTTCTACAAAGATAGGGCATGATGATGGGAGACAGCAGGGTGGAACAGTAAGGCTTTGCCACTTCTTCTTCTTTTCACTAGTATTTATATACTGCTTTTCAACACAAAGTTCACAAAGCGGTTTACAGGCAAATAACATTAAAGTTAAATGGCTCCCTGTCCCAAAAGGACTCACAATCTAAAAAAATGGAGAACACCACCAGCAACAGCCACGAGAAAGACACTGTGCTGGGGTGAAGAGGGACAATTGCTCTCCTCCTGCTAAATATAAGAGGACAAGAGGACACCACTTGAAAAAGTGCCTCTTGCCCAGTTAGCAGGAGTAACACTTCCATACCTGAAAGGCTTTTCTTGGGTGTGCTTGTTTAGAGAGGAAAAGAAGCAACAACTTTTCCAGTGACCCATGGTGGAAATGCATGACATCCATTTGTATTTTAGTGTTTGAATTAAACAAACTGAAGCCTTACTGATTGAAGTAGGTTAATTCTATGTCAGGGATTCCCATGTATAATAATTAGATACTTCTATTTTGTATTTCATCTAAGTCTTTTTTTTTTTTTTTTTTGCAGAAAAAGGTAGGATGCAAAGAAGGATTTTTTCCCCAGAAATATCCCTACCATCTCCAGATCATATTTAAGATTCTTTCTTTTTGTTCAACATTTAGCATTTCTAAATTTATTTCCCCTCTTCTTACAGGTTTTTTAAAAAGTTTTGCCTACTCTGAACATTATAAATCTAAGAGTTAGCCTTGATCTTGTGGTTTCCTTCCTAAATTTAGACTGTACATGTTTTAAATTTGCAAATAGCAAGTAGATGTTATCCCCCACCTACAACTTGATGTCTTATTCATTTCAGTGCTCCAGAGTGACATTAAAAAACCATTCTCATAACCCTTTCAGAGCTGAGATTCTTTTTTCCATCTGAAGTCTATGGAAGAGGAATGGGCTTAGCTTCACAGAACTTGTTTTAAGAGATGAGTGGAGGGGCATGGAGCAGTTTGAATGAGACTTAATTTTTTCTGTATTGGGAAATTTGCATTCTAGGATAAATGAAAACAGTATCAGTGAACTGTCTTGTTGAAATGTACAGTCAATCCTCTTTGAATGTGACCTTGTTATCTGTGACCTCGCTTATGTGCGAGGGGCAGAATCGGTACTTTCCCCATTATCTGCACCTCTGTCCTCGTTGTCCACTATGCAGAGACCTTCCAAAGGCTGCAGGGACCATCAGAACAGCATCTACAAACATTACTGACCCCTTTAAAATGGCCTGCAGATGCTTCATGTTTAAGAAGTTCATTCTGGTAGCAGGTGCCATTCTGAAGATCCCTGCAATCTTTGGAAGGTCTCTGCACCACTCAGATCTTTTGGCCCTTCCTGCTGCACTCTGCTGGCTTCCTGGATTCTTCTGATGGCAGATAATGTACCCCTTGCAGATAATCTAACCCCATTCATCTCATAGGATCAATGTTTCATTATCTGTGAATTCGTTATCTGCGAGGATTTCCAGGAACCTAACCCCAGCGGATAATGAGGATTGACTGTATGTTACTGAAATAAAATGCAAGCTTTCAGGTTCCAAAGAGTTCCTCAAGCTGAATATTATTTTGTCAGTGTTCATGAAATGTGACTAAAGGCATGCTCTCCTGCTCAAGAGGGCATAAATTCTGACTGCTGTTGGTAGTCCTGTACAAGAGAGAGGCTGAGGCTTGCTGTGATAGCTGGGACTGAACAGATTCTAAAGCATCTCTGTAACCTACTGTCAAAATGGCCAGCCCTGGTAGTCTCTTTCAGCTTGTTTGTGTTGGTCTTCCTAATAGCTGATGTGAGGATTATCGAAGCCCCTTCCCATTTTCAGGCTGGAGAGCAAAGTAGAACTCTCATTACGCTTGCCAGAGGGCAACTGCATATTCACTGTCGCAAGGGCAATGAGCAGTGGAACCTGCACTCTTCGGGAAAGGACCATTGCTCAGTAGTAAAATAGTTGCTTTGCATGCAGAAAGCTCACTTTCAATCCGTGCATCTCCAGGTGTAGGGGTGAGACTCCTGATCTGAAACCTTGGAGAGCCACTGTGATTGGAGCAGACAATACTGACCTAGACTGACCACCCATCTGATTTAATATAAGCAGCTGCATATGCTCATATATGCTCATTCCCTACTGCTATCCACTTCTGAAAGAAAGGTTGGCATTTGGAGGCCTTCACTTAAATGTTTCAAAGTGCATATTGCCCACCTCTTCCCCAATTCTCAGTGAATGCATTTTCTGCTGATGAGCACAGATGGAGTGCGACTGTGTCATCAGAATTCTTCTTGCACTCCGTAAGCAGCAGGATACAGGGGAGTATTCTGGAGCGTCTGCTGTGCACGAGGGTAGCACATCCGCACAGTTGTTGCAGCATTCCAAAGTTCTTTCCAAAAAAAGACAGGGTGTTTGCATTTCAATTGGACTATGTGCAGTCACCTCTGTAGCAGTTGCATCACAAAAGTTAGGTGACACTCTTCACTGAATGATAAACCGCACAGGCTTTGAGCCGCAGCCGACTTCAAACTAAGCATGTTTTAAAGAGGGACTTCTTGGGATGATACTGTGGTAAATTTTGCCACAAGCTTCAGTGTCCCAAACATACCTCTAAGGAAAATGACTTTCTTATCAACTCCCCCTTTTAAAAAGCAAATTCAGTTTACATAAATCTGAGAAACAAAATGATCCCCCTACTTGCATGCCTTCCTGCTGTCAGCTGCACACCCTGCAGTGTGCCCAGACATCTATATGCACGTAATAACATGAAAAACATCTGTACTCACGCAGAGATAGTGATGCCGCCTCCTGTGTCCTCCTTGGGGTAGAGATGGAATATGTCAGTGGAGGTCAAAACATTCCTAATCTGGGTAAAGGGCGGATTAGGAGATGTGATGAAAAGACTCTCCAGGAAAAGAATATTAGCTGCTTTGAAAGACACATCCTCAAGGTGGTTTCTGCACTGTGTCCCTCCCCTTTCCATTGTAAGGAAGGGGGCTGTATTTCCCAGTATTGCTTGTGCAACACCCCTCCGAGTGTGCAAACAAAAGATAAGGGCAGCAAAATAAAAGCCACATGCTTCTGATAGATGGAGGTTCAGCTACTTCTCTCATGGAACTTTCTCTTGCTGCATAACAAAAGCATTAGAAGATAATAGTTTAAGCCCTTTCATCCATTGGTAAATTACTTACTTTTGTCATTGTTTTTTCTTCCAAGGAACTTCTTTCTATTGTGAATTTATTGTGAATCTTTCTTCCAATTTCTCTTCTGTTCCTGTCTACTTGGTTTCCTTTCCCCCTTTTTTCATACATGTCCTCTTGTCACAATTCTTGCCCCTTTCTCGAAAGGGCATTTGGGCTCTGCACTTTCTCAGCTTTGGTGAGTTTGGCGGAGTTGCTTAAAGAGTCATTATGGTGTCTGTTTCCTCTTTGTATGGAATGGAGGTGGGGAGAAGGCTGACAATGCTGCCTCTACATGTATGAGCAGCTGCAGAGCATGGGAATAAATTTGGCATCATTCCTTTGTACTGCTTGGGCTTGAAACACCTGTTGCCTCAATCCTGAACTAAATTACTGTGAAATGCATGGCTTCCTGAGGTTTGTCTATCTCTGTCTCCTGCCTATTTGGGGCACTACTGATGCAGTTTCTATGTACTGTGTTTCTCTTTCCTAGTCCCTCCCTTTGTTGGATGATCTGTAGCTCAGCAATAAAATGCATAGCTTCCACAGGCGTGAAGTGTAGTAAGTCAGGTACCAAAATCTGGAAAAAACATCTAAAAATTAAAAAAAATTCACATGAAGTCTCTTGATGAAATTCCCACAACTGCTCTGTAACTTAAATATTACCATTTATTGTTATTAAAAAAGGAAATTGCATACTGTATTTCTTTTCAACTAAAGTTCACAAAATAGCAGAATAAACAAAAGATGGTTCTCTGTCCTTGAAATTTTTCAGAATTAAAGTAGTCACCACCAAAGAGACACCAGCAGGCCTCTACCATATCCTAACCCCCCTCTTGGCTAGTCTGGCATTACATGGGGCTGCTCAGATTTGTGCAAGCTAAATAGCTGGTGCAGGTCTGTGTAGCCCCATAGGGCAGGTTGGGCGCTACATGGGGTAAGGGGAAAATACCCTCTTACCCCAAGCTGGCCGCCAGCCTGCACCTAACCTGCATTGGATACAGCGGAGGCCACTGCAACCTGTCTGTTCCATCATAGGTTAAGATTGGCCCTAAGTGTTGTACCTGAAGCACTAACTTGCCTAAGACCCCCTTGTGAATTCATGGCAAGGGTGTGATTAAAACCAGGGAAGTCCTGATAGCCGCTTGCAAGTAATTTGAACCCAGTTGCCAGGTAGGATTCATCTTAGAGCTCTACCTGAACCATTCTTTCATTACTCCAGATTTAGGAATGGGTGGTAAAGACTGGTAATAATGATTTCAGACAACACTAAGGCAGTGGTTCTCAAACTTTTTGGCACCGGGTCCCACATTTTTAGTATGACAATCTGTCCAGGACCAACCAGAAGTGATGTCATGGCCAGAAGTGCCGTCATTGATGCCAGAGCTGACTGCTTTCCTGAGAATGCAGCAATGAATTGGGTTATTTCTCAGTCATTTTCCAAAAGCAAAGTGAAAAAGAAAGAAAAAACTATTTACAATCTTGACACAAGCAAAACAACCACACAGCTCTCCCCCTTTCCAACATCCCATCTTTCCGTGTTTTCAATATGGCTGCTCTAGATGCTTTGTGACCCATTGGTGGGTCCCGACCCACATGAAATTGGGTCACAACAACCCACTGGTGGGTCCTGATTCACAGTTTGGGAACCAATGCACTGAGGTTCATGTTTGTTGTTAGAAGTGAGATGGCATTAACTTCTGGCCACTAAATTCTTAGCTCAAACCACATTGCTCCAGGATGCTTGTTGTTGTTGTTGTTTTGGGGGGGGGATGTCAACCCAGTATTATAATGGTCTGATGAATGGTTCAGTGGGCCAATTTGTGGATCAGAAGATTTGTAGATCTGAAGGGAAACATATATGTTTGCAAAGTTCTACATGGGCAAATTCAGTCCAAGTAAACCAACTGCAGAAAACATAATAGTGAGAAACCTTCCAAACACAGTGCTTTTCTTAAAAAAGGAAATGCACACCTCTCATGAAATTTTTCCACCAAATCTTGGGAGGAAGCCTATATGCATGGCAAAACAGATCTACGCTGTGTCATTTTTTACTTTTTATATAGCTTTGCTTTTGACATGCCTCAATTCAGCCTCACATTTCATCATACTGTTATAGGCAGGTAGGTTCCTTCTAGACGTAAGGGAGAACCACTTCTCTCTTAATCCCTTGTTTGTTCACTGAAGGGCCTGCTGATGAATTGGCACATTTCAAATAAAAACAGAGGCAATTTTGCTATGATATTTTGCAATTCCCTTCAAAGTCTGTTAAGCTTATGACTGCATGGCCCATGGGCTGTGCAGGGTGTCTTGGCAATCAAAGAATGTAGCTGCAGGAATATGTTTGCATCTGGAGAATTGGTTGTCTTGATAGGTGGAAAAAATGGAGGAGCAATAGTCTTGGGGTGCTCTAAGCTTGATGGGAGGGCCTGATGCAAGAACCCAGTATGGTGTCTTCCCGAAAGCAAATGGTGGAGAAATCCTCATTTCTCAGGCAAAAAGAGGGATGTCAACATCGTTTTGCACCTGATCAGTGAAAAGTTTAGGGAAATCTTTTCAGCATCTGTTTCATTGGGAGGACAGAACATTGGAGATGACTTTGTCTTCTTTGTAATAATCAGATTATTTACAACAATTTTAAGTTGTAAAGGCATTACAAAGACAATAATACCAGGAATCAGTGTGAATCCCAGAGCAAACACTGGATCCTGGGCAAAATGGACATTAAAAAACAACAGCAACCCTGTTCTCCATTTTCTCATGTTCTACAGACTCTGGTTTCATCCCCATCCCATCTTACAGTGAATGCAGCTCACCTGTGGCTCCACTGGGATCTTTTACCTGGGAGTAAACAGCAGACTACCTGTTTCTCCAAACTACCTGTCATTACCCTGATCCATGGTGTGTACACATGCGTGCAATCTGGCTGCTGTTCATTAAGGGAAAACTAAGCCTAAATTGGGGCTAATAATGCCTTGGATATCATATGTAACTTGTTCCTCAAGGAAGATTCCAGACTGATTTATGAGTGAGAATAGCCAAATTATCCATTAAGCAACACTACTGCTATTCATCAACCACAGGTCCACACAAATGTCTAGAAAGAGCCGTTAATTTTTCACTTTGCAAAACAGAATGGCATGACTAACCGTGCAATGTTTAAAGGGTTTGTTCAGTACAGATTGCTTTAAATGTATCTTTTAACTTTCATTCATACTTAAATCTTAGTTCCATGGTTCCAAAGTATTCAGGATTTTCTGTCCCAGCAAGAACCCACGCCCTGGAGCTAGAAGAATAAACACTGACTCTGTAATGAGAGACTTGTTATAACTGTGAATCTTTATTTTCCGTAGGTCAAGAACAGAGAGTTGTGAGGTTGAGTCATTCTTTCACCAAGCATTCTTATCTTTCATACCAAAAACTTGCTTTCCTAAGATGGAAAAGTTACCTGTATTTAACATATCATGTGCCAAATCACCGAAGTGACACAAATTGATAATAGATGAACTCAGTTGATGGTAACAAGAGGGGCCTTGCAACAAAACGTTGCTGAACGTATGACATGCTGGAGAGTAAGTCTCACTGCATTGACCTTATTACAGCGTAAACATGCTGTAAAGCTGAAGTATGGCTTCAGGGTCTGAGTGGAAGTCTTCAGTTTGAACAGGCAGTGTTGCCTCTTTTAACAACCTTCCTGGATCTGTGCCTTTTCTCTGACATCTGCCTCTCAGCTTTTCCTGAGCTCAGCCTTACACCTTCAGTTTAGATCATTTTATGTGTTCTCCTTGAAACTGAAAGTTTTTTCTTCCCCTACCCCATACTTCAGGAGCAGTATATGTTCTGAAGCATAGCGATGTTTCTCCAGGAATTTTGACTCTCCATTTAATCCTCAGACTTCCAAAGCAGCAAATCGTTTTAGGGCTTACTTGCCCCTGTTTGTAATTTTTTTTTAAAGTTCTAAAATGCAGGAATCCATGCATTCCAAGAAACCTTTATCTTCTCTGTGGGTTAGAGGTGTCCTACAATCAGAATCCTGAATCCAAGGCTGTCTGGACCAGAGGTGAATGATGGATTTCTTCCCAGTTTGCCTTAAACAATCTTTTTTCTTCTTCTTTCCTGTAGGAGAAAGATTGCTTCTGGCAAAAGGAGAAGACTTGGCTGCAGAAAGCTTTCCAATGTCACTGCAGATTTCAGCTAAGGCAAGTGAAAGCTCTCCTTGTCCTGAGATAGAACAGGTACTTCTCACAGTTTGCTGGAAGCAATTCTGCAAGAGAAAGATGATGAGTGGCAAACTCTAAGAACCCCAGTTTTTTGTCCCATATCTTTTTGGACTGCAGGAGTGTAGCCCTTGTGTGTTCGTGTAAACACGAACTCCCACAATGCAAGAAGGTGTGTGCAGGAAGGGGTCCTTCCACATGGGATGTTTTGTATGAGATGTTTTGAGCACTGCTGACACATTGTTGATGGGGTGTTCTCATGATGTTGCTGCCTGTCTCATCTACTTGTATTTTCCCCCATGGTTAAATTGTCTTTTTTAAAAAATGGGAAAAGTCCATTAATGAAAAACGTGGTGCAGGCCATCAGTAATGCTATTGTTCTGCCTTGTTTGAGAGGCCCAGATTCAGCAAACCACATGACAAGTAGGAAGGGGTGGAGGAGGTCAGTCTACTGTGTCCCCAAAGTACCTTCTATCTACCACCATGTGGACAGACCATTTCAGTTTTGCATGTCAGGAGAGCAACGACTGGCTGGCACTAC
Source organism: Lerista edwardsae (assembly GCA_029204185.1). Lineage (NCBI taxonomy): Eukaryota > Metazoa > Chordata > Lepidosauria > Squamata > Scincidae > Lerista > Lerista edwardsae. The sequence goes on from JAJKFI010000020.1 coordinate 7,730,510, forward strand.
AAAGTGCCACAAACCACAATTCCATGCAGGTTGACCTTTTGTTGTCCTATAAATGTCAGTTATGCTCCTGCTTTTTTTAAAAAAATACACCTTATATATAGCTGCACTTGCATTCACATTTATGGTGTAACAAGAGACTCTGCTGCTGAGGTCCTAATTATTTTCTTGTATGCTTTCTTCTTCTTTTAAAGGACCCTCCCTTTGTAATGCTAGCCAGTCACAACAGAAGAGCTGGACCTAGCTAAACAGGTGCTGCTTTGGTTGCATCTTCCAACATGACCAATCCCCAGTAAGTATAATTATGAAAGAATTACCTTCCAAATACTGACTAAGTGCTTCCAAAATGTATGATTGAGCCAAAACGTTATTGTTATAGGACAAACTGCTCTGTACTTGTAGAAGAACTTCCAAGTTTCAGACCTGTCTAATGTGTGTGTGTGTTTCTTATATTAATATTGTCAGTGCTGTTTTGTCTATTTGGTCTTCTTTGCTCTTGGAGTGCAAGAATTGCCTTTTTGTACTAGGCCAAGATGCATCCAAGTTCCAGTGTTCTGTTTCCAGCAGTGGCCATTCAGCCAAATGCTTTTGGCTGGCCCACAATACAGTTCAAAAAGTCAATGAAAAATGAATTGTTTTTCTGTTGGACATAGTGGAAGTTCTGTTGTTCTGAGGCATCTTAAAGTAGATCATTCATTCCTTCATTCAAATAGTATTTATATACCGCTTTTCAACACAAAGTTCACAAAGCAGTTTACAGGCATATAGTAATAATAAAGTTAAATGGCTCCCTGTCCCAAAGGGCTCACAATATAAAAATATGCAAAACACCACCAGCAACAGCCACTAGAAAGACTGCGCAGGGGTGAAGAGGGACAATTACTCTCCCCCTGCTAAATATAAAAGGAACACCACTTGGAAAGTGCCTCTTGCCCAGTTAGCAGGGGTAATGCAGTTGTTCTCAGCTGTGAGGCAGGTGACTTTTTTTAACCTGATTCCAGCATTTTCACCTATGTCTTTTGAAGTAATCTTAGTTGTGCATAAACAACAAAAAAGAGTTTTTGTTTTTATATTTTCTTTCCCTGGGATTCAAGCATTTGTTTTCTCTTTCCTAGTAATCTAGCGAACCGGTATGTTTTTAAACAGTACTCTGGGTGGCATTTATTTTTTCCAGTTTTCACTTGCATTTTTGCTCCAAGCCTTTATCAGACACTTTGTTTCTGCAAAAAATTTCAAATTATTTGGCCCCTTGTGTAAAACATGAACTATTAATATTATCCAGATGACTATCTAGGTCACCTTAAGTCAGTAGAGAATTTTGATCACCTGCTTCAGAGAGGAGTTGGTGCAATGTCTACAGACAAATCATAAAAGGAAAAGTTAGTTGTGTGGAATTGTTGTACTTGCTTCCTCAAGGAAACAAATAGACCTTCTCAGCCATTGTACTGTTTCAGAGAAAATGAGACCATAGCCCAGTATTTCTTCATAATGGTAACAAACTTGACTGCGTTACTGAGGGCCAAATTGTTTGTATGTTTGCAAGATCCATCATCACGTTCCCAATATTTTGAGGGGGAGGAGGGTGGGTGGGTGGGTGTGTTGAGACATTAACCCTTTCTCCCCTTGCCATTTTCTTGACTAAAACCAGTCCCAAAGTTTCTATTGACTGTGGAGGAGTAAAAAGTGAGATTACTCCCTCAAAATCATTCTTCCTAGTCATCTCTCAGTGGGAAAAGGTGCTTCTGGGTTGAAAGGATTTGCCGGTGACACCACCTTTGCCCAGGGGACACCCGATTGCCAAAGGAAAGTCAATCTTTGGGGAGGCTTCTTTTAAGTCCCCAAAGAATCCAAAGAAATGAACTGCCACAGGGCAGTGTGCTAGCCCCCATGCTGTTTAATATATATACTAATGACCAACTGCTGCCAGAAGCTACCAGAAGTTTTATTTATGCCGAAGGCCTGGCAATCACCACAAAGAATAAAACTTTTGAGGCCGTCGAGGAAAGACTCACTGAGGCTTTGAATCTACTGAGTGCATATTAGAGGGATAATCAGTTAAAACCAAATTGTTTAAAGACACAAATCTGTGCTTTCCATCTGAAAAACGGAGAAGCATCAAGAACATTGCAGGTATGCTGGAATGGAACCAACTTAGAACACTGTGCTACCCCCAGTGGCAGTAACCCAGTGGAGTAACTCTGGATTGTACACTGACTTTTAAGAATCACTGTTTTAACATCAAACAGAAGGTCTTCGCCATAAATAATATCTTGAGGAAAATAACAAACACAAGATGGGGTGCCCAACCACACGTATTAAGGACTTCCGCTTTAGCAGTATGCCACTCGGCTGGAGAATATGCCAGCTCTGTCTGGTATAGATGTAATCACGCAAAACAGGTGGATGTGGCACTAAATGAAACGGCAAGACTGGTCACAGGATGCCTAAAACTGACTCCAATACAAAAGGTGCATTACCTAGCTGGCCTTCCCCCTCCCAAATTTTGTCGGGAGAGTGCAGCGCAGAAGAAGTGGGTTAAAGCGACATCCCTAGAAACACACCCACTGTATGGCCATCAATTCCCACCATCAAGATTGAGATCGTGGAATATATTCCTTAGGACTGCGCCCCCCCCCCAATAACCAGTCGCCACAGACTGCTTTGGAACTATGGAAAGTGAGTAAGGATCTGCCAAGTGAACGGGCACAAACATATGTATGCCCGCCACCAGGCTAAGAACAACCATGGCCTGTATGGAAATCCTTAAATTGACTGCGTGCTGGGGTAGGAAGATCTAAGGACAATCTGAGAAAATGAGGTTTCCCCATAAAAGACATGTTGTGTGAATGTGGAGAAGAACAAACCATCTCACATATGCTACAGTGCACATGGTGCCCCTCTACATGCACAATGGAAGATCTTACGTTGGCAAGGGAGGACGCTGTTAAATGGCCCAGTATTGGGCAAATGATACCTAGTTTTAACTTTGCATTTTATTCTAAAGACATATTTTGATGTACAGTATGTATAAAATTATATTAATGTAGGTGCTTCTGACACGGATGAAGAAAGAAAGAAACTCCCTCAAAAACTAGATTCCTCCTGCTACATGTCCTGTGGTTAAGACAAATTGACCTGGCAGTGAGTACAGCCATGTCCCAATATCCACTGATTCAGTATCATGATACCATGGATACTAGGATGCCTATTAAAAAGATAGGGCAACATTAAACAAATCTTTTTTTTTTACCTTGTTGCAGTGAAGGTAAAAGGTGTCCCCAGTATCCACAGTTTCAGGTATCCATGGTGGGGTCCAGAACAGAACTAATTTTAATGGTAAATAGTTTGCCATTTTTTGCTAATCGTTTGTGTGTGTATTTCACAATTTGTTCTTTCTTGTTCATTAGGCCTCCTATAGAAGGTGGAGTTTCAGAAGTTGAAATAATTTCACAACAAGTAGAAGAAGAAACCAAAAGCATAGCGCCTGTACAACTTGTTAATTTTGCTTATCGGGATTTACCGCTAGCTGCATTAGATCTGTCTGTAGCGGGTTCCCAACTTTTGTCAAATTTGGACGAGGAGTACCAAAGAGAAGGGTAAGTGTAAAATGACGGTTGAAGAATCTTTCTGTTTTGCCTCTCCATAAGCTCAAGACAGCTTACAATGCAATAGGGAAAGAGGAGATTTGTTTCATTTATATATAAGTTATTTATAGGTGTGTATTGCCCCCCAAGACCCTACAAGTCTGATTTAAAATCAATAATATTAAAAAAAATCCTTAATTACAATGATAATAAGCTATTTATCCAATTAAATCTGAGAAAGCAACGTCAGGATCTTACAGAACCTAAAATCATATGAGGGAAAATTGTGACAAAACAAATGTATGGCAAAATGAAACAGCTGTAACAAGATGCTTTGAGGTTTTCTGCACTGTCATCCAAATGACTTTATTCCCCAGAGGTTCTCGGAAAACCAAGGAATGTAGACTTTGTCAGCTGGGAAAAGCAATAGTATCAATTTCCCCATTCTAAAGGTTGACCTGGGCATCAGTAGAACCTGCCAGCTTGGGTGATGGCAAACTTCCCCAGAGTAGTCAGGAACCCATCTGGATTCATCGATCTCTGCAGGCAGACCATCTTAAAACCCTCATCCCAACCTTTCAGAGGGTAGGAGGACTTGTAAATCTAAACCTACTCAAGTAGTGACTTGTCCATGCCCAAAGGTCTAAGTTTATATCTCCTATGTACAAATCACCATCCTCCCTTAGAGCTTGTGTAGCATAGTGGCCAAAAGACTGAGCTGCAAATCAGTTTGAATTTTGCCTCTGCTATGAATGCGCTAGGTGGCCTTAGCAAACCATTCCCGCTCAGCCTTTGTTTTCCTTATCTGCTGTGTAAGCATGGAAAGCCAGCCATGAAGGGGGCTGATGTAGCTTGCATCAGCAGTGAAGGATTGGGGGGGGGGGTTGCTAGGTGGCAGCGGGTTTGTGGCGCTCTTCACCCTGAGTCTGCCACTGCCACCGCCTTTCCCCGCTGAAGCCATGAGCCGCATTGATCTGCTCAGGCTAAAAGTCAGCAGGAATCAGATCAGTCACTCCCCCCCCCACGCACACACCCTCTGTTCTTGCACAGATTTAAAAGGAATGCATCACTTAAAACTGTGTGAGGATGGAGCATGGTGAGGAGCATTTTTGTGCGTGAGGTGCGTGCACGAAGGTGGCAGTGGGAGGTCAGCCATCCCTGAATATGGGAATCATAATAATTTATTGTACAGGATTGTTGTAAGGACTACATCAAATATAGTACATATAAAACACTTTGCACATTCAGAAAGTGCTATATAAATGTTCAGCATTTATTATTATCATCATTATTTACTATTATCCTGGTCAGCAAAAAACACCAAACTGAGCACAGATAGTAGCTGAGAGAAGTCCATGATTATTCTAGAGCCATGAACTCCTGATCATCTACAAGGAGGAATGTAAGGGGATCTCTAAATTCCCTATGTCAAAAAAAGTCTAGGGAATGCCAACACCAACCTTAAGACCTCCTTGGCCAACTATGGGAGGGAGGTCACTGTGCAATGGGGTCAGGGGTATGGGGTCCCAGGGGTATAGCAGAATCCCTATCCTGTCTCAGTGAACCACAATTGAAGTTAAGCAGTTGAAAGACAGGGCACCTTGATAGGGGATAGAATCAGAATAGATTACTGCTCATAAATTATATTCAGCTACGGCAAGCTGGTTCTACAGTTTCCTGAGGTTCTGCAGACTACTGATGTCGTGCAGGTGACTTCTGATGTCATTTCTCCTTTGTTAATCTCTCGTGCTTTGCAATCTATTAATTTCTGGCTGTCAAATGAACTTGTCCCTAGGGTAAGGTGTTTTTTTTTACGTGTTTAGAGAGTGGAAGCACTAGTTGAAGAAGTCTTACGTCTGACATTGTCTCCACCTTGAATGTTGAGCACAATCCTTATATAGGACTTTTTTTTCCTGTGTCGGTGCTGAGAATCCAAGGGCATTGCCAGAAACTTGTGATTTCCACAGTAAATCTTAAACAAGAAACTGTGTAAGGAAGAAAAATAGCTTACTGATTTTTTTATAGCATGTTTATTTTTTCCTGTGGAAGGCCCCAGGTTGAATTCTTGACATCTTCAGGTAAGGCAGAACCCTTTACCTGTGTGAAATCCTGGAGAGCTGCTGTAAATTTCTGCAACCAGACCTGTGAGAGAGAGACCGATGATCTGATAGGGCATCTTCCCATGTTCCAATTTTATTGTGCCACCTAAATGAACACAACTAGAAGCCAAAGACTCGAGAAGGATTGCAGCCATTTGTGTTTTGCTCTGATTTTTCTTGGAAGGCCACAGTGAGCTTCCAACTAACCCCCAATATACATATATATTTTAAAAAGCAACATATTAGCTTTCAAAGAAAAAAAAAGCCCCCCAAAATGCACAAAATCAAAACTAAAAATATCCTAAACCAGACGACAAACAAGCTTTGAAAAGCAAAACAACTCAAAATCTACAGTATAAGCTCAAACAACATATATGGATTTTTTAAAAATTATTACTGCTATTTTGCTAATGGGCAGTTTTTTAAAAAACTAAAATTATCCCAATTTGAAAAATCTTGCTTTATCTATCTTTGTCTGACCTGGGTAAAGCTTTGCAAAAGGAGCTATGTCCATTTATTGCCAGATAAGAGACCTGTTTTTAAAACCACAGCGGCAACAGCAAAGGGTCCATTATTTTTCTTTTAAAAATTTTTTTGCAGGGTAGTAAGCAATGCTTTAAATTGGAATGCAATACTGGCGTGGTATTGCTTCTTCCAGGTCATCAGGAGCGCAATCCTAAAGTAGAGTTAGGCTAGCATAAGCGAAGCCAGCAAAGTTTGCCCAGCACAAGGGCCATCATAAAGTGTGTTTGGACTACTCTTGGAGTCAGGCAGGGTGGCTCACGTCTGTGTGCCGGCATCTCTGACTCCGAGAGTGGTCTAAACATACTTCATGGTGTCCCTTGTGCTGACCAAACTTTGCTGGCTTAGCTTATGCCAGCCTAACTCAGTTTAGGATTGCGCCCCATGTTGGTTGTTTTGAACTAGTTCAAGAATTGGGTTAGGAGCAAAGCATTTGTGCAATACTTTCAGGGCCGGCCCATCCATGAAGCCTACTGAGACTTCCTCAGGTTAGTGCAAACTGCCCAAAGCATAAGGCTGGCCTGAGGTGGTCGCCTCAGATTAGCAGGCCCACCTCTGTCCATTCCGCTCTTCCACCCCCTGAATTGAAAAGATAATGGCGACCACTGCAGAAGAGAAAATGTGAAGAAGACAAGAGTTGTTCTTGCCATGCTCCTCTTCTTCATGCTTCCTTTTCCTGTCCTGTTAGCCTCCGCATTTTCAAATCCAGAATGTGAGAGGAGGAGGAGGAGTGACAGCTGGTGTGCTGTCGGGTAAGGGAAGGGGGCGGGCAACAGCATTTGGCACACTGCCTCAGACACCAGATCTCAGGCCAAAGCTGGATGCTGAATTTAGCTTTAGGATTAGAACAGGAAACATTTGTAGTCCTGGATTTCCTGTGTTTTTCTGTGCTTGTGTCCGTGTGAGCTGATTCTCTCAATCATATCCTCTCCTCTATGCCGCAACTTCATAAATACACCATGTGGAAGATCTAACTGTGAACTGGGCTTCTCACAGCATGTGCCATGACAACCCAGATTTGAGGTTCACTGACTACATGGTGAATGGACCTTCAAGTATGTACAGGCATGCCCTGGTATGCAATGACTTGGTATCCATAGTTTCAGTTATCCATGGGTACTGGGATGCCTATCAAAAAGACAGGGGAACAGTAAACGCATCTTTTTTTTTTAACCGTGCTGCAGCAAAATCACTGATGTTCCGCTGTCTTTAACAAGGTGTTTTCAATATCCACGGTTTCAGGGATCCATACGTATCTCTTACCCTATGTCAATCTACGGTGGCCCTGATGGGTCTTCTTGGATCTGTGCCTGCCTTTGAGGGAAAATAATGGAGGCAGGTAGTTCTTTAGAGGTGGGCACCCTGTGCCAGTCCACCACCTGGTCAGTCAATTACATGGAGGGCCCTGTCACTATTTAGAATGAGACTTGCAAACATAAGTCCCTTTTATTATAGTGCTTTCCCATAGAGGATTGCGCTTAGGCACTTAAGGTCCCACTGAAAGGCTATGTTTTTCAGGTTGCACTGGCAAGTGTTTAAAGTTGTATTAAAAACAGTTGTCACCGTGTGGGGCTTAAGCTAGAGTCAGTGTGGTGTAGTGACAACATTCACCCATCCATGAGGTCAAATGAGGAAGGTACTTCAAATGCTTGGTTAGCAGGGGTTCTTGCCTTCACCATCACTGCTGTACCTCACCCCCCCCCTCTTCTCTAGATCCAGAAAGGAAAAGAATGGAGTACCAGGGAAAGAGAGGTGACGCTCTAGTCCATAACTCTTCTCCACGTGTCTTCTTATGCACTGTTGCTTTTCTTCCTTTTCAAATCCAGGAAGCAGGAGGTCAATCAGTGCATGCATTGCTGGGTCCAGGGTAGTAGTGGTCAAGTCAGGCACTTGGAGGTCCTATTTTGTGGATTGGGTAATGGAACAATCTGGGTTAAAATCTCCTAAACCTCAAAACCCGCTTATATGACCTTGAATGGAGAAATAGCGACCAGTCTAACCTTTCTCTTTTTAAAAAATAGATTGTGAGCCCCACTAGGAAAGGGAACCATCATTTCAGTCCTTGTGTACACTGCTTTGTGGACATTTTTTTTGTTGGAAAGCAGTATATAAATATTAATTGTAATCAGCAGCAGAGATAATGCTCCACATTTTTTTTACCGTGGTAACAGATTAACTATACCTGTTGCTGAGCCCATCTTTTGAATTTGCTGCTAAGGAGAATCTTCTTTCTACAGTTTTTACTACCAGCTGGAAACATTTTTGTTCTGGAAAACGTGTGCTGGTTTTTACTGATGACATAGCTTGGATCTGTGCTACTCTGCTATTTTTACTGCTTATGTTAAGTAGCTGTTTTTAGATTATGCGTTGTATGTCAATTTGAGCATTCCCAGTGAGTAGCAAATGTGTGTGGTTTTTTTCAATCAATGCCAGCTATTATATCTTTGTTGTTGGCATTACAAATCCATGCCAATTTCGTTTCTACTCTCAACTTTTTGGCAAAACCAATTCTAGGCAGATTGACTTTAGATCCTATGTTCCTTTGGAACAGAAAATGTTTGCAAATATATCTGCAAGTATATGCACTTCTGCCCTCTGCTGTCCAATCTTGGAATTTTTTTATGAAAAGTTATTTAAAAAGACATGGTAGTATGTGAATATTGGGTTGTATGCTGTGTTTAGTTAGTTGTGACTCAGGGCACAATCCTTACCTGTAGTTAGGCTGGCTTAGTTAGGACAGCAAGGTTTGGCCGCCACAAGGAACACCATAAAGTATGTTTGGACCACTCTGTGTCAAAGAGGCCAGCACACAGATGTGCACCATCCTCCCTGACTCCAAGAGTGGTCCAGATGCACTTTAGGGTGGTCCTTGTGCCGGCCAAGCTTTGCTGCCCTAACTAAGTCGGCTAACTCAGTTAAGTTGGTTAGGATTGCACTCTAAATCAAATTGAAATCAGTGGGACTTAATCATGACTGACTAAACATAGGATGAAATATTATGAAGAATGCATGGAAAACAAATCCATTAGTGTGCATATAAACAGCTAGTCATGAAGCCAAGAATTTAGGATAGTGGGAGAATATTGCTTTAATAAGAAATAATACTGCAGATCTGTAAAGGCATTGGTCTTTCTAAAGAAAAGAGTGTCTCTGTGCAAAGTATAATAGTAATTTCCTTTCTAGTGTTAGCTCTTGTCTAGCACTTCTATTGAAACTTTTATTTACTTCATCTTCACAACCCTGGGAGGTCCATGGAGGTTGTATCTCTTTGATAGGTAGTACTGAGACCTTGACAGATTGGTTTACTGAAAGCCACCCAACAAATCCATCATGTTAATCTCACATAATGTTGTGATGAAGAGACAGAACTGCAAGTCAGGATTTCCAGGTTTGTATCTTCCCTCTGCTGTAGACTCCCTAGGTGGCCTTTGGTAAGCCACTCTCTATCAGCCTCAAGGCACAATCCTAACCTGGAGTCGGGCCGGCACAAGTTAGTTGTGCTGGTTCAGGAGAGTTGCAAACACATCATAAAGTGTGTTTGGACCACTCGGAGTGAGGGAGGCTGGTGCATGGGGTTTAATCTCACCCAGCAACCACCGCAGCAGGGGTGGGACGGTGATGTCACATTGGTCTACTGCAGTGGTTCTCACACTTTTTGGCACCAGGTCCTACATTTTAGAATGACAGTCTAACCGAGACCCACTGGACATGATTTCATGGTCGGAAGTGCTGTCATTGTCATGCCAGAATCTGCTTCCTTTCCTGAGAATGTAGCAATAAGTTAGGTTATTTTTCAGTCATTTTCCAATAGCAAAGTGAATCAGAAAGAAAAAGACCTATTTGCAACTTTGACACAAGCAAAATAACCACATAGCCCTTCTCCTTTCCAGCAACCCTCCTTCTTTATTGCCTGTGGAAAAACTGGAAAAAACAGACAGAAGAGCTGTAAAATGATTATAAAGTCAGTCACCTTTATTGGCATAAATAGCAAAGAGAAAATATCACCCAAATATAACAAGACAACAAAACAAACAATATACATGTTTAAAATAATACATGTTTCAATACTAAAAATAAATATACTTTGTCAAAGATAGTTCCTAGCATGATGAACCTTGAGCATTTTTGTAAACCACCGAAAGTAAGAACTATGAAACCCTCTCCATAGCTTCAAGTGGACAATCATTCAGAAAGAACTTTAAGTTTGCTAAATCTGAGAAGCCTTCTCTTGTAGATAAGAAAGGGTGCAGGCAAACCAAACGAGCACTGGCATGGCGAGGACAGTAAAACATATTCTCTCTATTGCAGGCGCAATTGGACTTATCTGATGGAGTTGGATCTTGTTCAGGATTGCTTATGCCATGCTAATTCTACTAGTCTTTAAGGTGTTGCAAGTGTGTGTGTGTGTGTGTGTGTGTGTGTGTGTGTGTGTGTGTGTGTGTACACGTACTGTAACGTACTGAGACCCAGTTTATGCATTATACAGCGTGAAGCTGTAAACTGAGATGGTAGAATTCTGGACTGTTTCACTTAAGGGTGCAAGTGTGGGATCGTATTTCTAAAGTGCTTCCAAGCTGCGGAAAGAAAGAAATGACTGCATGACAAAAAGGAGTACATTAGAGCACTCTCCCTCTTTTGCTGGTTAGATACAATAAGTTTTTTTTTAATGTGGGAGAATTCAAAAATAATGAAGAGAAGGGAAAAATTCAGTGTGAAGTAGAACAGTCCAGAATTCTACCACTTGCTTCTGCATCACATGTAGAATGGGTCTAAATTCCACCTCTCTGGAATTTGTATTTACAGTACAGAAACGCACACCTGAATTGCATGCTAATTTTTTAGGTGAACTGAAAAGAAAATTCCAACAAAAAACCATACAAATTATTTTTCTAAGAATGAAGTCAAAGTTCTTGAGAGATTCCTTCAGAATGTCCTCAACCACCCGAATGTTTCTATTCTATTTCTCTTTATCCATCTTCCTTTTTCTGTCCTTTCTTTTCCCACTTCCTCCCTCCTGTTTTATTTCTTCAGATCTAACTGGCTTAAACCGTGCTGTGGGAGGCGAGCGGCTGTGTGGCAGGTATTGTTGCTCAGTGCAAGTCTCAACAGTTTCCTGGTAGCCTGTGTAGTATTGGTGGTGATTCTTCTGACTCTGGAACTTCTAATAGATATAAAGCTTCTCCAGTGTGAGTAGCAGGCTTTTATTTTTCCTGAATTTTATTTTTCCTGTTTTCAGTCAAAGAATTGATATATTCTGGTTAACAGAATGTGGGTTGTGGTGGGTGGTGTGGTTTTGTCATGTAAGTAGTTTGTAGAACATCTGATCGCTGTCTAGAACACGATGAATCCCAAGAGCACAATTGTAACCTGGAGTTAGGCCCGCAAAGTTTGGCTGGCACAAGAGACCCTGTAAAGTATGTTTGGACAATTCTTGGAGTCAGAGAGGCCAGTACACAAATGTGTGCCATCCTCACTGACTCCGAGAGTGGTCTAAACATGCTTATGATGGCCCTTGTGCCGGCCAAACTTTGCTGGCCTAACTCCAGATTAGGATTGCGCTCCCAGTGTGCTGATGGTTTTTCTTGGCTAGTTGCAACACAATATTGCACGCTGTATTCTCCACCTGCCCCATTCAAATGCTTTCCAAGCACCATGTGGTGGCAGTGCGTATTAAACCTTTCTTTTGCATGATGTAGTCTGTGTGTTTAGAATATAGTTTGGGTCTACAGGTAATTCAAGAACCTGTGGTTGATTGGCTAGGACCAAATCTATTGTTGATGGCCTGGTAGGAATTGTATAGGAAACTGACAATTTGAACCAAAGCATTAAAGAAATATAGACATTAAGGCTTCTATGGCTGGAGTTACTACCTAACGAGAAATTCATTTCAAGTATTTAGGCCACATTTGCAGAGAAAGCCCTGCACAGTTAAGGCAAAATGTTGGGACACTATCTAGACTGTGTTAATGTGGCCTAAATACTCGAAATGAATTTCTCTGTAGGTACTGAAGAAATGTATCTGACACTCTAGGCTGCCTCTCTTCTGTCCTCTACTCTTCTGCTGTGTTCCACTCTTTTATTTTGAATTAGTGTCTGTTTATGCTTCATATTAATGTTGTGAAAAACTATTTGAAGTTGCTGAAATGTTGGTTTTTATTGCTGCTTGTTGAATGATTCTGAAGTATTTCTAATATTTCTATTTTCTGTGTGCATGTGCTTCCTGCCTGCTGAATATATGCCTGGAGGATTAGGTTGTTGGGGGATGGGGTGTGTCTGAAAACAGTGGTTTTGCTATTAACCGTATATTGGTCAGGGAGCAATATAGTGGTGGAGGTCAGATGAGCCAGGTAAGGAGAAGATCTAGACATTTTCATGCAATCTTTCACCTTTTGGTTCCTGAGTAGTAATGTAGCAATCAAGCTTGCAAGTGTTTATTTTCAATTCCAGGTAAACCTGTAAATAAGTCATCCTGGATTGAAAATGCTAACCTGTATGTGTATAAAAGAAACCGTTTGGGCAAAGGAGAGGTGGGGGGACGTGAACCTCTCCCATCTTTGCCTACCAGGTTTCTCATTTGATATTCATTTCAGTATCAATTTGATTGGTGGAAAAAGGGGTTGCTTGTAGTCCTTCATGATTCCATTTCACAGGATAGGCATCTGGTCAGAAAATGTCTGCAGTTCAGTTTTGGACTCATGAGACAAGATAGTGATCCTGTTAGTATGTCGTCCCCTCTGCGACCTACTGATATCTCTCCCTGAAGGAGGTGGACTCGGTCAGGGTGCTGGAAATTTTTCAGTTTATTGTCTTAAGGAATTTTACCTTCCATGATGAAGGCCCCTTGTTTGTTGTGGCTCAGGAGTTCATGGCCCCCAATGGCAACTATGTGCCTGTCTCAGATTTTTGTCTGGTCCAACATGGTCAGCTGGGAACATGCTCAGCTCAATCTGTCAGTGTTGTAATCGATGAGATGATGGTGATCTCTGGGCGGAAGAGCCTAATTTGTTTTCATGGGCAGACCAAATCTCTTAGCAGCCCTTGATCTCTGCAGGGTTGGAAGACCTGTTAAGATGGTGTATCCCTGAAAGCATATGGATCCTGATAGATTCCTGATGTCTGTTGAGGACTTCCCACCAACTTGTCTGGTTCTCTTGATCCACTTGATTATATTCATGATGCCCTGGTTGATCTCTCAAATAGGGAAATGCCCCAGAGAATAAACACAAATTACTCCTCTAATTACTCCTTACTACACAATGGTGTAGCAGGGAAAAATGCACCTCCAGATTCTGGGATCTGTTTATCGTTTTTGCATTGTGCATATTTCTGTTTGCACACTAGAGGGCAGCCAGAAGTTGGCATGACCCAACAGAAGGATAAGAATTCTACAGTGTTAAGCATTTTCCCCTGTCCTTATCTGTTGCACCATCAAGATGCTGCAGAAATTGTATCATTTATCTGGATGTTCAGCTCTTAACATGCCTTTCCTAGCACAGGTTAAGTGTATACATGCATTCATTATTTGAGTTCTGGGATTTTTTTAAAAAAGTGTTGAAACTTGGTGGTGGTTTTTGTATGCCATATTCATTTAATAGTTTAATATTCTTTCTTCTATTGCCTGAGACATTGTTCCCATTGACTGAAAAACAAAGCTACGCTCTTACCTACTCCAAAAACTATTTTAAAAATCTGCATACAAGCAGTTAATGTGAATTAAAAGGGTGGAATGAACAGGCCATTATAGCAAATGCCAAATGTGTTTCTAGGATGTGCTGGCAGGCCACAGTTATTGAACTAATAACCTTTAAACATCTCAAGAATCAAGTTAACACCAAGTTTCTGGAAGGGCATTTTGTACTGTGTGAACGTGCCAGCAAGTATGATGGGTGAAGAGCACTGTATTTGCTTCAGAAAAATTCAGGCTTAAACATGGTCACTCAGAGCAGTGGTTCTCAAATTGTTTAGCACCAAGATCCACTTTTTAGAATGACAGTCTGTCTGGGACCCACCAGAAGTGATGTGATGGCCAGAAGTGCTGTCATTGTGATGCCAGAGCCTGAGAATGTAGCAATAGGATATTTCTCAGCCATTTTCCAATAGCAAAGTGAATCAGGAAGAAAAAAAGACTATTTACAACTTTGGCACAAGTAAAATAGCCACATAGTCCTTTTCCTTGGCAGCATTTCACCTTCCCCTGTTTTCAGTATGGCTGCTCTAGGTGCTTTGCAACCCACCTGAAATTGGCTCGCAACCCACCTAGTGAGTCCTGACTCACAGTTCAAGAAACTCCAACTCAGAGCCCAATCCTATGCACTTCAACGTAGAAGTAAGTCCCATTATAGTTAATGGGGCTTACTCCTTGCTAAGTGTGGCTAGGATTACAGCTTCACTCATCTCTCTGTTGTGTGTTTTTTCTATCTCTTTAAGTCAGTCTCAGAAAGGCTTATACTGTCAAGTGATTTGTGGAACTCATACAAATAGGTTAGTCTTTGTAGTTTGATTATTTTCTGTTGGGTGAAAGGATATGTTAGTCTAGAACCAGGTATTTGATTTAAGGTTCTGCTTTTGACATTTTTAATGCAAAACCTAAGTAGCTTCCCAGAAAAAATGAAAAAGACTCAGCTTGATTCCAAGGCCTATGGCCCAGTACCAGGGGCGTTCCTGGGTGGGGGGCATGCTCATGGGCAGATCCCCAGTCTGCTGCCCCAGCTGGTCTCGAGGACTCCCACCTCCCTCCGCCTTCACAGCTCCTCCAAGAGTTGGAGGAATGTTGCACCATTGCAGGGGTGCAACATTCCTCTGTGTATCAGAGGGGCAGAGTGCCAGGAAGCCACTTGGCTTCACTGCGCTCTGCTCTCCCGATAGATGGAGGAACAGAGCCCCACAAAGCAGTTGGCTTTGCCATGCTCCACTCTTCTGATACACGGAGGAACATAGCACGATGAAGACAAGTGGCTTCCCGGTGCTCTGCCCCTCCAATATACGGAGGAGTGGTGGGGATGCACAAGTGGGGTTGTGTGCATCCCCTCACCTGCCCCCCAAGCCCAGTGCCCAGAGCACTTGCCACCTTTGCCCCCCCCCCACCAGGTCCACCAATTCCCAGTGCAGGTGAACTGTTGATTCCTGTTCCCTTTTTAGTGCAAAGTCATTCTTCTTTCCCTAGAAGTCTTAACCGGGGTTCAGTGTTACAATGCTAACATGGTTAACACTAATTAGTTTGAAGCAGGTTTGCAATTCCTGCTTATATTAAGAAAGAATCTGATTAGCATTAACCATTGGTAAATGTCTGTGAATATGTAATGCTAAACTTCAGGTAAAGCTTGGGAGCAAAGAGAGAAATTAATCCGCAGGAGAAGAAGGAATTGGGTGTCCCTGAGGCTGGCTCCCATTTGCAAACAATGCTGGGTGTTAACATTTTGTTCCGGTATCTCCAGGAGTAAATTTTTACCTCCTTGAAAATTTGCTTTCCATCAGAGCCTGTTCTACAGCTAACAGGGGGTGGGGGGTGCCCGACAGTGCAGCAGCCTTTACGGCAGC
This sequence comes from Lerista edwardsae, assembly GCA_029204185.1. Taxonomy (NCBI): domain Eukaryota; kingdom Metazoa; phylum Chordata; class Lepidosauria; order Squamata; family Scincidae; genus Lerista; species Lerista edwardsae. The sequence goes on from JAJKFI010000020.1 coordinate 7,746,249, forward strand.
GTGGACACCCAGAGACTTCTGAAAACCGGAAATGTGCTTCTGAGCATAAAACGGGGCTTTTCATAGCTTCAGGGAGACCCATGGAGGGTGCTGTGGGCCAACTCTGAGGTGGGCTCCCCTCCCAACCACCCAGGTGTACTTAAAAGTACCTGGGTGTCTGCTGTGCCACGATCACTGTGGTGCAGTCAGGATGCCCAAAACTGGGCCACTCCCGTTAAGGGGGAATGGCCCAGTTTTGCTTCCCAATGGTGGGTCCCGACCCACACTTTGGGAAGCATTGGTCTAGATGTAGGACATCTGTGACAGAATCCCTTGACATTTTAATTTAAAGGCAGAGGTGGGGCAGCGACAAGAGGAAGTTAACTCTTTTGCCGCTGTTTTCTTTATCTAAATCACCTGTCTCCAGCTGCTATATATTTGTTCCTCTGCAGGGCTTATAACCGCTGTGGGTGTCAGTCTAGATTGGAAACTCCCCAAACTAGATTGGAAACTTCCCCCAGTTTGGATCCAGGTTGGAAACTGTAGCAGCTGCTTTTAAAACGTCCCAATCACGGAGCTTCTGCATCTTCTCTTCTGGCATACAGTGCTTGGAACACAATGTGCTTGCATGGGCTGCACTGCTAGATGCAATTAATCATCACATTTATCACTTTAAGGTTAAGATTTGCAGGAGGACTTTACAACTTAGTCATGGAGCATGCACACAAAGTAGCGCAATTTGACTTTAAAATAGCCCTGTTACATTTTGTTGTATTTCAGTAGCTGATGTAATTTTGCATCTGGAACATTGGGCCCGAAGGACATGCAAATGAAACTGCTGACAGAAGTCTTACATTCTGATTTGGTATTTTGCCAGCAATGGGAATTCACCACAGCGGTGACCCAGTTTAAAACAAAACAAAACAAAAAAGTCAGAATTCTCATCTGTCCTTGGCTCTTTTCCTGGAGCTAGCAGTTAGTGTTGTTTTTAATGCAATGGTCCAGTAGTATCAAAGGGCTCCTTGGGCTTCAGACCGTGAGGCTGAAGAGGTTGTCTCAGGTGGACCATTGGCAGGGGCCACCTGTCTCCCTCCACAGCTCCTCCTCCTTCCACTTCCTGGCATTGTAAAGGAAGAGGAGAATGGAGTGGAGAAGAAGTAAAGAAGATAAGCGGTCGATTAGAACCACTCGTCTAATCCACTGTAGATCCACTTTTCTCCTCCACACTTCCTCTTATTTTGTTTTCCTTTTCAAATCTAGTGAATGAGAGGAGGAGCCGCGTAGGAAAGGATGCTGCTGTAGTCTCAGGCACGGAGGGGTCTTGACTGCCCCTGGAGCCATTGTGCCAAACATTGTCGGTTCCATCTCTGGGTTTGAATAAGCAATATGTTTTGGGAAGAATCTGCATTTCTCGGATTTTTGGATCTGCCCTGTTCACTTGAATGCCCAATCCCTTCAATGCGTGAGCGATCCTTTCAGTTACAGGTGGCTGTTCTCGTTCCAGGAACCCCTGCAAATACCAAAATCTGTGGATATTCAAACCTAGCTGATTTGTGTCACCCTCTGAATCTGACCAGAGCTTCCCCAGGCCTCAGAATGCCCTATTGGGGCATACAAATGAAAACAGGAAGTAATTTGTTTTGCCTGTAACTGGCATTCTGAGATATGCAGAGGCTGCAGGCGGGGACCTCAGAAAACCCTCCATAGGTCCCCTCCCATGTGGGTCCCAAATCCGAAAATATTGCAGGTCCACCTGAAATGTTTTAGATGTAACTTATTTTCCTAAAGGGAAACAGCAGGCGCGGTTCTGAGAGTAGTTATGTGATGCATTCAATGCAAGCCAGGGCTGATTTCAAGAATCTGTTTCAGAAGCCAGCCACTAGGTTTTGAAGCTTGTGGCTCAATTCAGAATCTGACAAAGTTTGGTGTCATGTCTGAGAGCCCAAGCCTAGGCGTGTCTATTCAGAAGTAAGTTTCATTATAGTCAATGGGGCTTACTCCCAGCTAAGCATGGTTAGGATTGCAGCCTGACATTATTAACAAACTGCCAGCAAATCAGAGTTGGAAGCCACAGGTTTGAAGTGGGCTTACAAACAATAACTGCTAACAGTAGAACTGTTTAGCTTTTATATATCAGAGTACACAGTTTGCCAGGTATAGGAGGAACAGGAGTGTGCCGTTCAGTCCTGCTCCAATGTACCGTCAGTCCTCTTTATATGCGACCTTGCTATCTATGAATTTGCTTATCTGCAAGGGGCAGAATTGCTACTTTCTTCCTTATATGCACCTTGTTATCCACTATGCAGAGATCTTCCGAAGGCTGCAGGGACCTTCAGAATGGCACCTGCAACAAAAGCTGAGTCCTTTAAAATGGCAGAAGCATCCACTGGCCATGTTTAAGGGGAGAATGACACTTTTTGAAACATAGGTTATTTTTGAAACATATGTATAGTTATATAATATGTAACTTGCTCGCTGGTACACTAAATTTTCCTTTGTTTTATTATGTTTATTGCAGTTTCAAGTGCATCACAGTTTGCTGGAGTTATTCACTGGATCAGTCTAGTTATCCTCTCTGTGTTCTTTTCAGAGGTAAGTGCAGCGTGAATAGTAAGTTAATTATAGGAGAAAGGAAGACAGTTGAATATATAGATATAAATGTTATAACAGAAAGAAGATGTGTAAATGTTCTCAACATTTTTCCAAGATCTCTCTGTGCAAATAGAGGAGATTTTATCTCAGTTTTGCACATGTACTTTGATGGTTCTATTGGAGTACCTATTATATCAGGCCCTAAACACCTCCTCTGGTCAGTCTTATGATCAAGTAGGCAACCTTTCAGATTTATTGGGGCCAAAAATATTTCTAGTTTCACATACATACTGATAGGGTCTGACCAGTGGTGGCTAACAGGAAAAGAGAACCTGGGGCCATGGTAGAAGAAACAGCAGTGATGGGAAAAGGCATATTCATTGTTGGAGATTATTAGGAAGAACTGGAAGTAAAAACTGCCCGTAATGTAATACCCTTATATAAATCTATAGTATGACCAGATTACTGTGTGTAGTTCTGATCATAACATCTCAAAAAGGATACTCTGAAGCTTGGTTTAGAAAAAGCAACCAGAGATGAATTCACCTACTTTTTTTTAAGATAAAGTATTTGGGGGGCTTTTAGCTTAGAACAGAGGTTCTCAGACATTTTGCACTGGGACTCATTTTTTAGAATGGCACATGTCGGGACCCACTGGAAGTGATGTCATCAAGCAGGAAGTGACATCATTGTGGTATGATCAAATGACACTCCTGGGATGCAAACTGGCATTCTTGGACTGCACATCCCTGATAGAAAGCAAAATGAGGACAAAACATTATGTAAAAGCACTGAATTAAAAACAATTTTTTAAAAAAAACAAACCCTCAAACTTTTTTTTCAAACTTCAAACTTTTAATACTCACGAAATACTTTTAATACTCACAAAAGGAATATAGCAAGAGGAAGTTCTGTGTCTTCCAAGATGGCTGCTCCCAGCTTTCCACAACCCATCTGACATCAGGTCACAACCCAACAAGTGGGTCATGACCCACAGTTTGAGAAACATTGGCTTAGAACAAAGGTGGTTGAGGGGATGATAGAGGATTATACAATTTAAGCATAGTATGGAGAAAGTGAATTTAGAGGATTTTTCTCCCTTTCCCTTATTGTTAGAACTAAGTTTCATGCAATAAAATGAATTTGTAGTACAGTACTTTTTCCTGGTTTAGAAGCAGCCTAACACTGAATACCAGTTGCTTGAGCTGAACAGCAGGGAAAAGCTGTTGCCTCCTGCTTGTGGGCTTCCCAGAGACATCTGGTTGGCCACTTTGGGAAGCAGGATGTTGGACTGGATGGTTTGACTCTTCTTTTGTTGGAGCAGAGGTCAGGCTGTTGTACCGCTTGGCACACATGAAGAGCTACAGTTATGCATCTGCACGTGATCTGCATTGACTGCCCATTTCCTAGGGCAATAAGCACTTTAGAAAAACTAAACAGCAGACTAATGTTAATTGAACGCTGTGAATTGAAAATGCAGTTTGCTGGCTTAAAGTGAAGATGTCTTGCAAATATTTTGAGTGGGGTATTTTTCTGTAGCAAACCCAAGTTTTTGAGATACTATGCAACACCTTAACTTTTGAATAGATATTATACTCGGGGAGGTTTTTAAACATAAAATTTATTATCAGTTCCTGTAAGAAGTTCAGAAAGAATGAAATGCACACAGAGTCTCATCCGCAGCCAGTAATGTGTATGGATTTGTAAGTAGCTTCAGGATTGTGATTTAAACAGGTTTCCCAATAAAACCTACCAACACCAGATCCTACAAATGTTTTGATGGTCTTGCATGCCTTTCCCTTCCACCAAGCCTGTTGAGATGCTCTTTGATTAATCTGCTGCCTCCTTTTTCTCTGTTCATTGTGTATGTTACTGGATTCCTAGTGATATTTTATTGGTTTGTTACCATTTTAAACAATGTTACTGGTCTTACTCGTAACCCACGATGACTATATAGATAAAGTGGGCAGAGTGTGTTCGCCCCTTCCCACATAAATCTTTTTTCATTGAGAGTCGAGATGTATTTAATTCCCCAAGCAGGATTTCCCCAGCTGACCTTAATGTTCCAAGAGGAGGTGGTGACGGAGGTGGGAAAGCATAAATTGTACAGATGCGCTTCAGAATAAGATCACACAATGTCCTGGTAATTCTCTATGAAGTACACAGAGAGGGCCATAAATAGCTGCATGTATTGACAAATATGTCCTCTTACTCCATTTTCACTCAAGAGTGGCGGAAATGGCAATATGATCAATCGCGATCAGAATTGTAGGCCTCTGGAGTGTAATAGAGTGCTTACTTTGGCACCTCTGCTGCTTATCAGAATTGTTGGTCTCTGGGGCTTACTTACTCGTATTCTTCCACCCCTGCCCCCTATCTTCTTCCCCACCCTCTGTTATTTCACCCTCCAAATATTAGACTGTAAGTTCCTTGGGTTTGGTATTTTTGCTTATGCTGTAGACTAGTGGTTCTCAAACTTTTCGGCACCAGGACCCACTTTTTAAAATGAGAGTCTATTGGGACCCACCTAGGTTTATGAGACTTTTACAAGCTTTCACTTTACCAGCTGCTCAAACCTCTTCTTTTATCCTTTTTCTTTGGTGATGGTGGGGCAACCACCTTCTGGAACGTTTGTTGAGCTTTATGTTTTTTGGATTGGGACCATTCTGATGGCATTGTGTTCCCCTCGGCCTGCCTTTCAGAGTGAACCATTATAGTTGTCTACTTGATAGTAAATATGCACGTACTGCTCTGTTTCAATGTCCATAGTACACAGTATATTTTCTTCGTTAGCTATCAGCTTGTTAGTTTCGCAACCTACCAAAAATCCAGTCCCAACCCAGTTTGGGAACCACTGCTGTAGACTCTGCACATTGCTCAATGCATAATAAATAATAGCAGTACACAAGATTGTCATTTCATTTTAAGAGATGTTAAATTGATGTGAAATGGTGGCAAATAAATGCTAATAGCATATTTTACTCCTTAGTGCAGCGATTCTTACCATGACCCATTTTTTAGAATGACAGTCTACCCAGGACCCGCCGGAAGTGTTGTCATTATGATTTTCTTTTTTTTGAAGGATTTATATCCCGTCTTTCCCATGCCGAAGCAAATGCCCAAGGCGGCTTACGTGGGCAGGCTAGTCTAAGCCACCATTTTTCAATGGAGTTTTTACAAATATACAGTATTCTGCGCTCCTCTGAATATGTAGCCTTCACAGTGTGGTTCTGCCCTCTGGCAGTGTGACAGCAAGCTTCAGCAGGTGATTGTAAGTCCAGCCTGGCCAGGTCCTCAAGTTTGGACTCTGTTCTTTTGCCGGCTGGCCTTCTCACCACATTCCCACACTGGCTAATCAGCTCCACAGTGACCCCGTTCTGCCACAACAGGTACTGCAGCTTATGATGCCGGAGCCGGCCATCTTCCTGAGAATGCAGAAATAAGTTCTTTTCTTCTCGACCATTTTCATATAGCAAAGTGAATCGGAAAGGAAAAATGCCTGTTTATAACCTTGACACAAGCTGACACAGCCCCCCCCCCTTTCCAGTGTCCCATCTTCCCATATTTTCAACGATGGCTGCCCTAGGTGCTATGCAACCCACTGAAATTGGCTCACAACCCACCCCAACCCACAGTTTGAGAAACACTGCAATAGAGGATGCTAAATTCACCAGAATCCCTACTAAAGCCAGGACTGAATGTAAAGCAAAGCAAATCCATTTGATCACTACAAATGCCTTACTCAAGAAGAGTGGGGGCAGGTGCACAGCTGCGCAGGGGGGTGAAATTTGGCACGGGAAAGTCTTCAACTGGCCCTGTATTAGCTTTAGCTAAAAGACTGTTGGTACAGAGTCTTCAGCCAGTGAGTGAAACTTCTTCTTTTTGTAGTTCAGGAACTGCCTTTGAACCATTAAACATAATATATTAAATCAGATTCATCCCTCATTAGGAACCACTTTCGTTCCAGTGGCATGAAGTGGTTAAGCAAGGCATGAAGTTGACTCAGCATATCACTGAGTCATCAATTTATATATTAACTGGGCAAGTGAACAGAACCTTTCTTTTTTTTCTTTTTCTTTTAAAATTACTGAATGTCCAGTATAGTGAACGAATAAGTGTGGCTAATTCACACAGATGATGGGAATTCACAAGATTGGTTCCAAAAATTACTTGGCTTAGTTTCTCCCCACCCCCCACCCCCCAAAAAAAATCTTTTTTCACACATCCTGCACAATCATGCAGTCAATTGCCACATTCATTGCAGAGAACTAGAGCTGACAAAAGCACAGTATTACAGAGAAACCAGAACATTTTGTACTGTTGAAGCTGTTACATTCTCAAATTCTCTTCTCCCATCAACCTTCAGATTGTAGTTTTTATATAACCTCTGTGCTTAAAAACTGTATCAGCATTTAAAAGACAGAGTACCTGTTCAGGGCATCTTCTCTGTCCTGGATAATACGTAAATACAGGAGTCCACAAATGTGGGCATGGCTTTCTAACCAGTAATTATTTGTGACTGCTGTAAGCCCCCCCCCTTTTCCTTAAGTCCTTCGACACATGCAGAAAAATTAGGATAATTCTTCTTTCATTTACACTAAGGCAGTGGTTCTCAAACATTTTAGAACCGGAGTCCGCTTTTTAGAATGACCATTTGTCTGGGACCCACCAGAAGTGATGTCATGGCCAGAATTGCCATCGACACCAGAACCTGTTGCTTTCCTGAGAATGCAGCAATAATTTGGGTTATTTCTCAGCCATTTTCCAATAGCAAAAGGAATAGAAAGGAAAAAGCCTATTTACAACCTTGACACAAGCAAAACAACCACACAGCACTCCCCCTTTCCAGCATATCATCTTCCTATATTTTCAATATGGCTGCTCTAGGTGCTTTGCAGCCCACCTGAAATTGGCTTGCAGCTCACTAATGGGTTTGGGAACTCACACTCACAAACTCACAGTTTGGGAACCGCTGCACTAAGGTATTTGAGACTGTAAGGAGCCACTCTCTGGCTGTTCAAAAGGGACTCGAAAATGTCAATGGAAACAAGGCCTCTGGAGAAGGGATGTTGGATGTCCTGCTTGCGCTTGTCATTGGCAAACTGGCAAACAGGTTGGTGGGTAACAGTGAACTGGAAATGATGAATTGATTCCAGTGAATGCTGTCTGTCACCTTCATTGGAAGATTAAGCACAAACAGTAATTATTGGACTCAACAGTGTGATTCATGGTATGAATGTCAGTTGTGTGCTAGGTGATAAAAGAGAGAAAAACGTTGTATTGAACCTGTCCAGGGAATGTACAGCCAACATTGGGGATGCAAGACTGGGATGGGTTAGGGATTGATCAACTGAACATTAGGGATGGGTTAAGAGAAGTCAGGTGCTCAAGAAATGCAATGGTTAAGTGACATCTTTTGTATTTGATGCTTGGTAATGACCAGTAATGACCTCAGATATGCAGATGATACCACTCTAATGGCAGAAAGTGAGGAAGACCTAAAGAACCTTCTGATGAGGGTGAAAGTGCAAAAATTGGCTTGAAGCTCAACATTAAAAAAAAAAACTAAGATCATGGCAACCACTCCCATCGCTTCCTGGCAAATAGAAGGGGAAGAATGGAAGCAGTGACAGACTTTATTTTCCTGGGCTCCAAGATCACCGCAGATGGTGATTGCAGCCATGAAATTAAAAGACGTTTACGTCTTGGGAGGAAAGCTAAGGTGAACCTAGACAACTTAATAAAAAGCCGAGACATCACCCTGCCAACAAAGGTTTGCATAGTCAAAGCTATGGTTTTCCCAGTAATAATGTATGGCTGTGAGAACTAGACCATAAGGAAGGTGGAGCGCTGAAGAATAGATGCTTTCGGATTATGATGTTGGAGAAAACTTTTGAGAGTCCCCTGGAGATCCAATCAGCCAATCCTACAGGAAGTCAAGCCAGATTGCTCCCTGGAAGGACAAATACTGAAGCTGAAGCTCAGATACTTTGGCCACCTGATGAGAAGAGAGGACTCTTTAGAAAAGACTTTCATGCTGGGAAAGATTGAAGGCAAGAAGAGAAGGGTGTGGCAGAGGATGGATGAGATGGTTAGGTAGTGTCACTGAAGCAATGAACATGAAATTGGGCAAACTCCAGAAGCTAGTGGAGGACAGGGAGGCCTGGCATGCTGTGTTCAATGGGGTCGTGAAGAGTCGGACACGACTTCACGGCTGAACAACAATGACCAGTTTGATTATTTTTTTGACTTTTTCATTCAGTATAACCTTTGTAAGAGAAACGCAGATGTTTCTGAATGGCCCAATATATTCGAGCAGTTATTATCAGCCAAGTAACACCTACTAAGAGACTGGGAACTGAAACTGGTGTTCTGCCTCTATGCCAGGAGAGAGGCTGGGTGTTTGGAATGATGCCAACAGGAAGCACAGGTCTGATTTTTGCATCTGACTTGAAAGAGCCATGATATTGAAAAGCTTCAAAAGCATGCTTATTTATGGGAACTGATAATTGGTTTTCCAACTGAAACAGGAAAGCAGGAACGTTAAGTTGGTCGGGGCTATTAACACTGTAAAAATCATGTGTAGTTTTGCTCTTCAGGCTAGGCTCTCAGCATAATCAGTCCGTGATTATACAGTAGAAAGCAACCATGGTGATTTTGGAGTATCTGTTACCGTACACATTCAGCTGGAGCAATTTTCATTCATGTTATTAAGTAAAGGATATTGGGAGAAGTGTCTTGTTCATCACAAGGAAACAAATACTGTGAAACAGACCTGCACTCTGGGCTGCATCATCACCATTATGCCAATTCCCTAGCTTCTTTTTAAAGCAAATTTTTATACATTCCTGATTATCACAAGGCCTTCTGTGTGAGTGAACTGAGATGCCATCAGCAGATCAGGCAGATAATAAGAGCATTCTTGCCTTTCAGGTCCTCCTTGCAGTCCAAAATTCTTCTCCCCCACTACTACCTTTTCTATCTAGTTGTGTCCAATAGCACCAGATTGGACACTTTGCTCACTTCCTCTTTGGTGTCCTCTTATATTTAGCAGGGGGAGAGCAACTGTCCCTCTTCACCCCAACATGGCATCTTTTCCAGTGGCTGTTGCTCTTCTGCCTCTTTTTAAAGATTGTAATCCCTTTGGGGATAGAGCGATATTTCTTGATTTATTTTGCTATGTAACTGCTTTGTGAACTAATCTTGTTGAAAAGTGACAAGTAATGGTGGTGGGTGGTGATTGGCACCCTTGGTGCAATTCCAAAACATATTGAAGAGCACCTTAACAGCATTAGGGGATACAGAAATTACTGCCAACCAACTACAAAAAGCAGGTTTGCGGGGAACAGCTGACATCTTGTGACGATATTTATAACAGCAAAATAAGATAAAATCAGTCATCAAAGGTCCTTGGGAAGGACTTGATGTCTAGATTTTTTTTAAAAACCCACTTGATAACACCTGTCTGTGCAAAAATCAATAATAATGATGATGATGCTAAGAATGATGATGATGATAGGATTATATTTAAATGCCATGAAGGGTGCTTTATCAATTTTATCGGCTGTGTAAATTTTTCAACAGTTATTCCAATAGTAGTAGGTCTTAATTTTCTCACTAGATAACCGTTTAACAGGGCATATGTGTTTAGTTTTGTTAGCTAAATCCAAGTCAAAATAAATATGCTAAGTTGGATCCCTGTCTATTCAAAAATTTTCTGGAATCTCCATGTCACTGTTACACCACAATGTCTTTTTCTGCCAACAGTGTAGCTTTTATAGCAGTTATTTCTATACAAATAATAAATTGCTATAATTTGCAAGCTGTGTGACTTTTTAAATCCTATTGAAGAATTTAATGAAATAGTATATTCTTTAAAAAATTTGGGGGTTAGCGATTGCATACTGAAGCATGATGAGTTATTTGCAAGAGTGAAGTACAACTTTGTTTAAACATTTATTTTACTTTCTGTAATACAATAATGAAAGCTCATCTGTAAAGGAAGGACAATGAGAATTTTGCATAAGAATTCACCATTTGTTCATCTGTCTGTCCAGTTTTCAGAAATTATTTTTTTTCGTTGGTTGAAGCTTATTAGCTTGGTTGAAGAGAGATTGAGAGTTCCTTCTTTAGAAGATTTGTGTTTAAAAAACACTCACTCACTCACTCACTCACTCACTCACTCACTCACTCACTCAC